>JARHVA010000849.1:2857500-3032500 GCA_037957365.1 Torreya grandis | reverse complement strand
TATATATGCACAATATCTATTATGAAAATCATCATGCTCAAAGATAATAACATTCTCATTATTCATCAAATTTATAACAGTGGAATAAAAATGATAAGGATCAGGGTTACTATTAGTAAAGGTTCTTGGAAAACTCTAAAACATGCTAATTACATATATATCTTACGTAGTCAATGACAAAACATAACAATTATTGGTAACATAGATTGAATAATTTCATTAGTTACTAAGTTGAGATCATTATATGGAAGGCATGAAAATTTATTATATACAAAATAATCAACACGAACCATATGAAAGTAGATCAAGACATTCTCAATACTCACTATTCATAGATCATAAGTAAAAGACATGGGAAAACCATTTAGAACATGTATTAATCTCTATCACATATTAGAACCATATTCTATTACAAGAGAGTGTTGTATATAAAGTATTACAAAGTGCTGTCTTTATATTCTAGCATTTTGATTTGACACAAGGAAAGACTCTTCACATTATTCAATCTATTGCTTATTCTTACAAGCTCGATTACATACCAAATATTATACAAAATATAAAATCATACAATTCTCACGTGTGTCCATCCAATATACCTTGTAATTTTATAAAGCCATGTTCTTTACCCAATACTTTCCCAAACTTAAATAGTTGTCTCATCCTGATATGAAGTCATAATAATGAAATTTGATTTAAATCTAAGGAGATGAACCATAAACAAAAGTTTTAGTTATTTCTCTAAGTGTTGTTTACCAATTTTCACCCTTTGTGCACTACTTAGCTATACTTTCAAGTTTTTAACTAAGTAGCACACTAGCCTACTGCCCTCTTTGGTTTTCAATAGATTAGCATAACTAAGTGCCACCCTTTACAAGTTTTCAACCACCCTAACCCCACTCCCAATGTTTAAGTCTGTCTTATAAAATTATGCAAAAACATCTATGAGACTACAAAATTGAGGTGCACATTGCCTACAGGGTAGGTGGTGGTGAACTAGGAAATGGCTACAAAGTTGTTTATTAAAACACTTATTTTGGTTGGTCTATTGTTGACCCAGTTGGTTGTGTAGTGTCTACTAGTAGAGGTTGTTGTTGTTGAGTGTCTACTTTGGGCTATGTAGTAATATTTTTTTGTTGTAAAAGCTACTAAAGTTACTATGATGGAATGAAATGGGTCTCATCCACAATTTAAGTAATTGATAGATCAATCTATAAAATATCTTACTTTAGCATCTTCTAATATAGGAGCACTTCCCATACCATAGTAATTATTATGCATAGAGGGGTCTATATTTCCATCAAATTATACACATATTCATCCTCCATATGGTAATGATTGTTTTAGCTTTGGACACCTTAAGTTGAATATCCATTCTCAACTCATCAAATCAATCCAAATGCATTTGATCTTGTAGTCCAACAAATGTAGTGTGCATCATCTCATTGTGCCTAATCTAGAATTTGTTCATGATGGCATTCCTTGAATATATTAATTACTTCAGGGTGTTATTCAACACATCTAAAGTGGTTGTTTGATCATCCATTATAGTTTTGGCTTTATCTTCTATTACAAACTCTATTTGAGCATTATCTAATGAGTTATTAAGTTACTTATTATAATTAATCATCCCTTATGATAATTGTTTCACTTATTAAAAATTAGTGTCTAAAACATGCTCATATTCTTCAAGCAATTCACAAATTATCTCTATCTCTAACTTTATGTTCTACAATTGTGCTTACAGTAATTGCAATTATTGCACAACCAAACAATCTTTGGTGAGTTTCTTTAGTAAGGTTGTGAGTTGTTTTCCCTTGGACATCATTTGGCCACCTAAGACTTATGTGACCAGCATTAGGCAACTATTATTTATTAGCTAGTAAACATTGATAAGCTACCGACTCAAATCTACATTGTCACCTCACAACTAGAAAACTTCTTGTTCTAAGGTTGAAGCCTTTGCTAAAATGGATTCCTAAAATGTAGCTACACCTATAATTTATTTAGTCAGTAATAGCTAGGCAATATCTAGAGATGTTTTCATCATAGTGGTAACAAGTCCCATCAATGTGGTTGGAACTATTGTAGGGGCTATCATGAATTGAGCCAAAGGAAGTGAGAAATTTGTGAACTAGGCGGATGATGTGGGAATATCCCACATCCAATGACTAGTAATTTGAGGTTTCAATTATAAATCCTCCTCCTACATACCTAATTATGTCACCATCTTGTGTTGTGTTATATGTTTTGCTTATTCTTTGTCTTTGATTTCTTTTTCTTTTCTCTCTTGGGCATCAACTTCAGCATTTACCTCATCTTGGGCCTTGGATTTATTTTTAGTCATAGCCTTAGCTTTGACATTATCTTTGGTTTTGGTTTCCACCTTAGTCTTAGCCTTGGCATTAGCTTTAGTTTTGGCTCTATCCTTGGCTATTTATGCTTCAGCTACATGCTTGGCTTGTTATTCCTTTTTGTGTTACTCTTCTTTGGCCTTTTCTAAGGCCTTTTATTCTTCCTTATTTTATTTCATAGACTATGCTTCATGTTGTTTTCTCTATGTTTCCTCTTGTTCCTTTTTCTCTACCTCCATTTATCCATTTCATTTATTGTAAACCTATGCTTCCTTGGCTTGCTTCCATGTAGCCTCTACTTCTTTGATTGATTTTTTGCAACCTCTTCTTCTTTGAATTACTTATTTTCAACCTCTATGTCTTCAACTTGATTTTGATGTTCCTCCTCTATAACTTATTATTTTTGTTGTTCTTCCAATGTAGCTTTCTATTTTTTGTGTTGGTATTCTTACATAGTTTCTTATTTTTTATCTTCTTTCTTCTTTCTCTTCTTCTCCTCTTTTCTTTGTTTCCTCTCAATGTTATTTCATTCCTCTTATGGATCCATTGATTCCTATGTATATTTTGTTTTTGTCTTTGGATATGGTAAATTTGTTTCTTCAGGCTCTTCCATGACCTTTGGTCTCAATAACTGATTAGGTGTATTATAAGGAGGTTGATTCCATAATTATAATTTTATGTGTAAATGTATTTTTCTTGGATGTGGGTGGAGGAATGAGGGTCTTCTTAAACTTGTTCTTAGCTTGGGTCTGAGGTTGTTATGTTATTTGTGCTTATTATGCACCACTCACCTTAGTGGATTCTCTAAAGGATGTCATCATGTCCTTTATTATGGGAGATGGCCTTGATGAAAAATGAGTCCTTGGTTTACACATAAAGGTTGGAGGTGGACTTTCTTGTGTAGTTTGTGCTTCTTGGTGTGAAAAAGAAGATCCCATATATGGATATCTATGGAATATCTTGGCTACAATTTTTTTTATTTGCTTCTTGACATATAGTGTCACAAATAATGGAGGGGAAGTTGAGTAATATCAATCCAAAAGTCTTTCCTTGCCTATTTTCACACTTGATAGGTGTGCATTAATTTCTAGAGAAAGAATCCCTTCTCTTCTTATGTTCATATACTTCATTTTTTATGTTATCCAATATAGTCTACAAGATTTTTTTTCCTCAACTCCCATCTTTTGTAAGTCACACTTGTTATCTTTGGCACATTTAGATTATTTAACCAAGATTTTATGTGACATTTCCTCTTCTTGGCTGGTGGTGGTAAACTTTGTCATGTTGGTTCCTTTCTATTGTATTTATCTTGGTATAACAAGAGCTACTAATTTTTATGGTGGTTCCTATGGTTGTACTTGTTGTTGTCCTTATGCATGTTCCAACATTGGTTGTATTTTTAGGGGAATATATCACAAAGTTGGTACCATCTCCAAAACTAAATATTTTTCCCTCCAGACTTCTACTTGCACATCTAATAATGTGATGAAGAATGGAATTGTAGTTTTAGTTAGATTTGGTAACTCATGCACCTTGATATAGATGTCATTGTGTAGTTTTGTAAATGATGCATGTTGCCCTAGATATTACATGACATCTTGGGGGTATTCTAGGTTGTGACATGATCAAGGATAGAGCCTTAATCCATCATGTGTTGAACTACCCCAATTACTAATAATATGGCCTTTTTTTGGTCCATGTCATATTTGTAAATGTGGTAGTAGGCCAAAAATTTGTTGTTAGATTAACCAAACCGTTTGGTGATTTCCACTATGTGAAAAAAATAATTAAACTACTAATAACTGATATTGTAATTTCTAGGAGGTACCTTCGATGATATTCTCAATGTTCATAGTTAACTATGATGCTAAGAACTCAGGCTAGTTAAAGTCTTATCACATGTGTATCATGTGATACATAATATATATCACCCCTTTTATTACCTATTTGGCTTACTTTATAGTTTGCAAATACTTATTTGTGATGCATTTAACTATAATTCACACCAAATCATCATCTATTAAATATATTAGTATTTCTTTTCCCACCCTTATTGTATACTTCTTTCTAGTGTTTGAATGAATTGGTGGATTGATGGACTTATAGGGGAGGAGGGATTTATCATGGCCTGGGAGGTTTATTTCCCATGCCATAGTCTGAGAATTAATCAAAATTATTATATCCTAAGACAAATAAAGAACCCATTGATTATATTTACTCATAAGAATAAGCATTACCTCATCAAGTTATCCAATTATGGGTAGCTTGATATATCTTTCTACATTTGATCCTTGTAATGGATATGAGAACACTAGGGCTCATACTTGTGTAGCTTATTGCTGCCCAAGAGAAAATAGAGTAGGTCTTACTTGATTGATTAAATCAAAGGGGTCAAGATCATTATATTTGGTTTTATAGAGACCTCAGCCAGTTCTCATATCCTCCTTATACACATTTTTAAGTGGATTCATTAATATATCTCTCTCTATGGTTGTCGTTATGGCCTAAGTTAAAGAATTGATCTACTTATTATGGATCTATAATGTAATTTGTGTGTAAGAAGATGTTTTTAAAGTAGATCATAAATACACTTGATGGCATAAGTATGTAATGTCTATGTTTTGTCTATGACATTATTTATATAGGTTTTGGAACCTAAATCAATGTGGTTGACTCTTTTAAATGCACTAAGTTGGTTACACACAAGTTCTCTCCCAAAAATGAATATCACTTGATGGTGTTTGATATGATAGTGACCCTTTTATGTTTATAAACCTTGATTTATACATCATTAGTTATTTGATCTGACGTGATATCTTTTTATATATTCCCTCTCTTTTATGATGTCACCTATCAGTTGGTCATGAAATCTACTTTAAGAAGGATGTAATCTATTCAAATGTTTTTTCATTAATGGTATTGAATAACCATTATCCATATTTTTATCATACATGTCCTATCAATGTCATCTTCCTAGACTTATGTCATGACCACTATGTAGTTTATTCCATCTATCCTTTATATAGGTTATCTTTGGAATTTTATCCCACATTATAATTATAACTACTCCTTGTTTATTTTGATGTGTTGTGAATTAAATATAATAATATAAAAACACTCTAATCCTACAAAAATAATGAAAAACACAAAAAAACATTAAATAAAAACCTTAATCCACATGGTGCCACTTGGCACCAACTCTTTTTAGCAAAAATAATGATAGAGACTATCAATGGTAAGGCTTACGCCTATAGCCATTTAAACATACTAGTAGTATGGTTCCCTACAAATATTTTAAAACAATGGTAGCCTATTTTGAAACTTCATGAATACTTCAAGGTCCCTTCCATCTAATGTGTATTTTTCTTAGGAATGCCTTAAACTGACTATCATACCATAGTGCTACTTGTTTAGGGTAAAAATACTTAGATCATAAGTTATGATCATGCCATGCCTTCTGGATTCCTTGTATCCCTTGTGCCCTTTGTCAACTTTATTCCATTCTAACTAAGTCTATTAATCTTTTCTTTAAATAATCTTGGTCACCTAGCCTCATAACCATTACAATGTGTAGACTCATAAGAATGTACTCCTTAAGCATTACTACCTCTAGACCATATACAAGATGGAAAGGAGTGAAAACCTATGGCCCACTTGTAATTTTTTATGTATGTGCATAGTAGTGAGAGTAGCATAGTTTGGGATGAACCTTCTTACAAAGTTGATCTTACCCAATAAGCTTTGGAGACCCTTTTTATGACTTGGAATTGAAATATCAAATATTATTTCCACCCTTTTTGCATCAATTGTAAGGTCATATTTGGAATCAATGTTCCTTAATATATTGCCTTCATGGATAACAAACACACATTTTTGGGGGTTTAAGGATACCCCAAATTATCTACACCTATTAAATAGTTGCCAAAAATGATTAAAGTGTTTAGAAACATGCTTGAATAAAATAATTATATCATCTAAATATACCAAGATCATATAGTTTATGAGGCCCTTAAATGACATATCCATGGCCCTTTGGAATGTTTCACCAACATTGTTCAACCCAAAAGGTATCCTATTTTAAGAAAAGTTAACCCATTTGGTGGTAAAATTTATCTTGAGTTGATCACATCCTTGCACAAGTTTTTGATTATATCCTGAATAGCCATCTAGGATTGAAAATATCTCAACCCCTACTATAGTTTGAAGGATTTGTTCCATAGGTGTAAGGGGATAGTGATCTTTAATGGATACCCTATACAAGTCCCTAAAGTCCACACATAGCCTGATATCCCCATTTTTATTTCTAACTGGGACTAGGTTGGCCACCCATGAGGTGTGATTGAATGGAAATATGATATTCACTTCTATGAGTTTATTTATCTCTATTATCATAAAGGTTTCACTATTGGGGTTTTTTGGTCTTTGATTTTACCCAAGTGGCTTTGCATTGGGATCTAGCTCAATGGTGTGTTGGACCAAGTTTAGATCAAAGTCTCTAAGGTCTTGGTTATTCCAAAAAAATATATCATCATATATCATATAAATACCAATAATATATTCTTCTTTAGATTGAGTACATACATTACAAGCCTTAAAAAGTTTACCATTAGAGATAATAACTAGTTCATAGTTCTTGTCATTGATTGTCATGTTCCATTTCTCACCTTTGAGCTGATCATCTAAATTAAACATACTTTTGAAAGTGACCAACCCCTTAGGAAAATTATTACCTTTTAGATAATTAATATGATCCTCATATTTCTCTTGAAGACTAAGCTAGTTTTTATTTGGGAATTACGGCTCATCTTGCAAAAAATTTAATTATTTGCTCATCATTCTCAAACACTTGCTAACTAACATTTTTATCAAGAATTATAGGTATAACCAATAGTTTGACAACCTTTTTTGAGTATTTCATAACATCATGGGGAATGATTTATTGATATCCCATAGTATCAAATTTTGACGCTCCATTTTTATCACTTCCATGTCAAATTGTAAAATGAAATGACTTCTTACAATTACACACAATCTAGTCTAAAAATTTCTCTTCATCTAATATACATGTTTGAATTAACCTTTAGGCACATATAGGTCAAATAATTCACCATATTATATCTATTCAATTATCATTCTAATCAATTTTTCCATTCAATTATCATTCTCATTGATTTCTCTGTTTAATTATCATTCTCTAGTCAATTTCTCTATCCAATTATCATTCTCTAGTCATACCAATAATTCTCCCCTTTCTCTAATAAATTAATGTTATTAATTCCCATTCTCTAATCATTCTTATAATTATTTTTCTATTAAAAATATAATTATAATTATCTTACAATTAATAAATACCTCTTTTTCCTCTAAGTGGGCATCTTCATGCCAAGAAAGGATCTTGAGATCTTGTGGAATCTTCTTTTGTGAGATAATTATATTGATAATTGAATTAAGATACAAGTTTATTCTTCACCCTTCATCTTGGAAGATGAATTTCCATAAATTAGTCTTGTGTGAGAGCATTCTCAACCCTTTGTCTTGGAAACAAAATTAAGGGCCCACATTGGTCATCCATGTGTCTTCTTGGGAACAACTCTCTACCCTTCATCTTAGAAACAAGATGAAGGGCTTATATTTAACTCTCATATGAAATTTTCAAAGATAATCTTCCACCCTTCATCTTGGAAACAGGATGAAGGGCTTATATTAACTCTCATTTGACATTTTCAAATATCATCTTCCACCCTTCATCTTGATAGAGATGAAGGGCTCACATTAATGATTTATGTGTTGATCCATGTGCACATTTGAGGACTCATTTTTAAAAATTCATATTAATATTAGGATTAACGATCCTCAATGATCTATATTCATTATAAATATAACCCTTTGCATTACAATTATCATGCTCAATTCAAACAATGAATTATTATCAAATCCTCAAGTCTCTTTGTGTATCACCTTCTAAAATCCTTGATCAAGTTCAACAAGGTCCATAATTTTAAATGGAGATGTATTCACATAATTTTCATTGACAAAGATAATTTAAAGTTGCGTCTAAGCCACATCCCATACAATGAATTTTTTGATGGACATTTGCATGTTTATAGTTTGAATCTAATGCATTATTGACTAACCTTTTGTATTGTTGATGAGTTCTTAGGCTCTAAAACTTGATTTAATTTATTTTGTGTTTTTTATTAACTAAAAATAATAATGATGAAAATATAACTAATTGATATTCCTAATGAGACATTAACAATCTCCTAGTGAAACCTTCTTTAAGGTGTTAGGGGGCAATCAATGTCTAACCTTAGCATCTTCTAGTGAAACTTTATTAAATGAGCTAGACATTAAGTAGGATAAAAAAATATAATCCTTTATTATTACCTTGATAAATATGTTAAGGGATAATCAAAATTATTTATCATCATCCCTTAGTGAAACCTTATTCGAGGCACTATTAGGCAATACAAATCATAAAATTCAATAACACTTTGTTGGTGAAAACCTCTTTGAGGCAATAATAGTTGAATCAATTCATTCATTATTACTTGATGAAGATATTATTTAAGTCAATATTGGCCCTGTCATAGCCAAAATCAAGTTGAATCCAAAATGAGAAACATTGTGTGTGACTGAAATTCAAAATTTTTATTTATTCTTCAACCATTATGCATTCCATTATTATCCTTGTAATGTAGGATTATAAAAATGATGTTAGAAACCTCTTACTAGTGTATTAAACCCAAAATAATCAATGATAACTATAATTTTAAGTGTAAGTACTAGGGTGAGAAAGTAACAAATAAAAAAACTCAAGGAGAAGACAAAATCAAACACTTTTACCTTCCTTGTTGATTTTAATTGCTTGTTGGAATGAGATTTGTCTTGTGCTTGACATGGTGAACAAATGGTATTTTTCAATATTTGATTATTTATGGGTAGAACCTCCTCTTTTCCCCTTGGAGGTTGGCTTTTGGCTTGTATTGGTAATGAATATTGTCACACAAATTATACATAGTATGTGCATAAAAAAAAAAAAATTGGTTAAGAATGGTCATGGCACTTGCTTTTATAGGTTTATAAATAACTCTAACCCAAGTGTAGCCAAGATAGAGTTAGTGTTTGGATTCCAAATTCAATCAATGATAACTTTTAATTATGCATTTATGGAGGCATTTCTCAATTTTTCTCATTTTTATGGCATTTATGTTGATATTTAATAATTATTGACTTTGAAAATCATATCATCATCATGACCTCATATTTTTTTGAAAAATCCTTTTTATAAATTAAATATTCACTAATTAAACATGTACTTTTCACTTAAGCATTTAATTTCATTGTCTTGGTTAATTAATTCTACTTAGTCTTTTGGTCATTTCAAGAATTAGATTAAGTGCCTTGCTTAATTGGTCAAAAATGTCAACTTACTTTGTTGCAAGATGATTAAGGATGAATTCATGAGAGGCTATCATTGTAAACAAATTAATACCCAAAATATGGAAGCCTTGATGCAATTTTTGGCACTTACATCTAATGTGTGGATAAATTTGAGATGTTCAGTGATTTCTAGGCTTAATTTACATAGTTTGGTAGAAATTAGTCTGAAGTCCATTTAGACATGAAAGTGGCCAAAAATGAGTCTCTATAATTTACCCCTTTATTAGTAGGCATTAAAATACATGGGAATATTAAAATCTTCTCAAATAATGAAAAAATATTTTATTGAAAATTTTAATGTTTAGAGAAGTGACATGTTGACAATCATAGGTTATTACAAGCCAAAAATCATAGGTTGATGCCCCAAAGGGTGATTGATGATCCCTAGATGCCCCATAAAGGGAGTGGGTGGAAAATATTGGAATCTAATGGGAAATTTAAAATAGGAAAATGACATGGTCTAATACTCTAAATATGGATTTTACCTCACAAGTGGCATTAATCCTTGACACAGTGAGTTTACCCTAGTAGGGAAAATTTAAGCATGATTAGTTGATTTGGCCTCAATAGGGTGGTTATGATTAATGATTGATCTAAATAATTTTCCTTGTTATATAAATTTTATAAATTAATCTCATGTAGTGAACCCCATAACATGGATTAGTGATGAGTTAGCATAGGGGAATAACATGAATTTGGGTTACCTGCTAGTACAAAGATGCACTTCCTAACTAGCAATGATTATTATTCATTAGTGATTTAGTTACTATACATTTTTTGATGGTGATTGTGTATGTATGGGGAACAAGATGAGATACAAATAAAACCATCTCTTAATAGATCATTTGGCCTGATTCTTGTTGTAGCATGAGACATTATGCATCATAGTTATAAATGAACCATAATAATAATTTGTATCATATGCATGGAAAATATTAATTTAAACACAAACATAATAAACTTAGGGATAATATATGATCAATCAAACCCAAATTTTAATGATAATTCAATAAACTAATTGTAGGAGTGAATATAAATAGTCTCAACTCAAATACAAGATATAAAAAATCAAGACTTAAGTGTAAACATAATGTCATAAACCTATAGAAATTGAGGGGATGGGAGGTAGAAAAACACAATCTAAATTAAAAAAGTAAACAAATCAAGCCCAAGTGTAAACTAATTATCCTTAGACACATAATACTCAAAATGAACAAACATAAATCAATAAATAAATTAATCTAAGATAGATGAAATAAACCACTACTCTAAGGCATATAAAATAAACAAATAATCTAACAAAAATGAAAAAAATAAATAAAAGTAGTGAACTAGTATCTTTATGACACTATTTGTGTATGTGTAAGAGCATTGTTGTGCTTGTTAAAAATTTTCCCTTAGGATATAGGTAACAATGACATAGGTATGATGGCATGGGAAGGGGGAATAGAATAATAATGAAGGGTTGGTTGAATTATCTTCAAATGCCCTAGGTAAATGGATGTTACCTACATAGTCCCATGGACATGAGTTCTAACATTAAATTTAGGCTAACTGTTATTCTCCAAGGAAATAGGAAGAGAACATAACTGATGACAATTAAAAGAGATTGATCATAGAGAAAAGTAGGAAAAGGATCAAAAAATAAAGAAAGTGAGAAATAAAGGGGTTGGCACTCATGATTGTTAGAATGTCAAGCATAATAATTCATGAAACCATGAGAACATTGCTTAGGATAAAGTTATACTAAAATACAAAAGGTAAGTGTTAACAAATTAAAAAGTTTTTTAATTTATAGTGTGCACTATGTCAAAGGCTTAGAACAAGAATAAGCTCATAAAATAGTGAGATCATAAGATGATATGACTCATGAAATAGAAAGAGAATTTGGAGACAAACGTATAAGAATGAATAATCCATGAAACTAATGAATGATATCAATCACCGAGATTGGTTGAGTTGACTCGAGATGCATAATTCATCTAAGTACTACCTACATAGTCCATGTAGACCTCAAGTTTATGTAGTTCTCCCATAAATAAGAATGAATACTATCACAAAATGAAATAGGGAAATGACAATGGTCATGACATGACCCATGTGAAGGCTTCAATCATATCTACTAACTAAGATATGCGCGTCTTGAGTTAGCATGGATCTAATCTAAATGAACTAATGTTTAAGGCTTGTTTAGGATTTTTCTAGCATATTTTCATGTTTTTAGGTTTTTTCGGTATCTCAACTCAATGGACAATTAAAAGATATAGAATGGGTTGACTCACAAAATAGTGAAGTTTTTTTAGGAGTGATCACAAAATAGAAAGAGTATGGCTTAAGTTACTCATAAAATGGTGAGATCATTATAATAAAGGTGGCTAAGCTGACCTAAAAAAACACTAAGTGTTCCCTACATAGTCTAAATTTACCTCAAGCCACTCTAGTTCACCCTATAAAGAGGAATATGACTAAGTAATATACATTTTTTAATAGGCACATGGCATAATGGTATAAATATATGGCAAGGTATAATGGTACAAAACTAGAAAAAGAGAAGGATGTAATTTCTAAGCTCACTATCACACTACATAAGTAAACTATGACTAAATAACATGATCAATAGTCTCCAAATTGAATTGCCTACTAAAAAATACATCTGAACCCAACCACTAATGTTAGTTTAAGTACCAATGGATTAGAACTAAGGTCGAAAGATGATGTGAAAGGTAAAATAGGAAATGCATATGGTATGGTCTAAATAAAGATAAAATAAAACATGAAGTAAATGATCCCTATATACAATGTTCTAGGTCAGTCAGGAAAAAAAGTGTTTGAGGTGTATTATGTTCATTAGTTCATCGAGTTCATCTCTTTCTGACATATCTAATCTATATGCCCTATAACCATAGTTAGCAACTATTACATAAGGTCCTAATAAATTAAGCTTAAACTAGCCTTTTTGTGTGTTTAGAATTAGTTTTTTCTAGTTTTCTTTGAGCATAAGATCACCAAGATTAAATTATCTATGTTTTACATTCCTATTATATTGACCCTGCAACTGGTTTTGGTATAATTAAAGTTTATTCATATCTACCATGCATTTTTCATATAATAGTTCCAACTCTTGTAAATGAGATAATCTATAATCCTCATCATTAAGGATATGTTTCAATGAAATTCATAGAGAAGGTAACTCAACCTTGATAGGAATAATGGCCTCAATTTCATAAACTAAAGAATAAGGTGTGGCTCTTGTTGGAGTGAAGAAATTGGTTTGGTAAGGCAAGAGGTTATGGAATAGTTACAAGTGTCAATCATGACCAAAATCATTCATGATATTTTTGAGGATATTGATAATGGTTTTTTTAGATGTTTCTACATGGCTATTGCTTTGTAGGTAATATGGAGTGTAAAAAAATCAAGTAATATTATATTAATCACAAAAGGCTTTTACATCCTTTTTCTTGAATGAACTACCATTATCAAATATAATGTCAGAGGGGATACCATACTAGTGAATGAGGTGATTGAAAATGAATTTAGATATTTGTTGCCTATCAAGTAGGTTAATGGAATGGATTTCACCCACTTAATGATATGTTTATGGATATCTAAGGATGTAGGGTTAATCTTTCTAATGAGGTTGAGTCCCCACATTAAAAAAAACTATGGTGTGGTCAATGGTTTGAGTGTTTGATGTCAAACATGTATCGAATTAGCATGCTTCTAACATTATACACACCTTTTAAACTATGTATCTACATCTACTTCTATGATTGGCCAATAATATCTAGTACACAATAGTTTTTTAGCAAGAATGGACCCATTGGTATTGGCCCCATAAACCCCTTTGTGAATTTCCCTCAACACTAATCTATATTTTACCAAGGTTAAATAGTAAAGTAGAGTTCCATCAAAGCTTTTAATATAGATTATAGGTCCAATTAATGTATAATGAGAGGCTTGGTGTATGAAGGCTTTTTGTCTTTTTCAATACAAGTTAGGTATAATGACTTGATCATGGAGGTAATTATATCATTTAGTATACCAAGTAGAACTAGGACCAATAATATTACAAATCATCTTGATGGTTGAAGGTTCATGGACTGGTATGAAAATATGTTCAATGAAAAACTAATAATATTTGGCCTTGTCTAGAATTTTGATTATAGAGCCAAACGTGACCATGACATCTATTATTATGTTATTGCCCTGAGGTGTTTTCTCAAAATAAAGGTGAATAATTTGTTGTTTAAGGGTCTCCACCATATCTTTATATGGAAAAAAACTTCTTATCTTTGGTCTAGAATTGGTCTATAACTTGATTGATAATAATTTGAAAATATCCATAAACCAATAAATGTCAAATATTTCATTGTACTAATAGATGAACCCCTATAATGAGTGCTTCATATTCAGCCATGTTATTGGTATAAATAAAGTTGATATAAAATGACTTGGGAAGGATATCCCCTTAAGTTTTGATAAACAAAAATCCTACCCTTAATCCACAATATGTTAATAAATAATCAAAATAAAGTTTCCAATACTTCTCTTTACAAGGTGCTTTTACTACAATCATGACAGAATCATCTAGAAATGCAAAGATGAGTGCATGACCATTGTCAATGGGAGCTTAATCAAGTTGATCTATAATTACCTATCCATTGATGGCATTTTTGTTGACATATTCAATTTATAACTCACTTAGAAGCATGATCCATTTATCCATGTGGCCCTATAAATCTATTTTTGAAAGTAGATACTTAAGCAGATCTTTTTTAGCAATGGAAAGGGTCTTATTGTTAAACATGTATTGATGCAACTTATGAGATATGAAGATGATGGATAAATAATTTTTCTTTATTGGAATATAATTATGATCATGCATGACCAATGTATAGCTCAATTAGTATACAACATACTATTTTCCCTACTCATCATGTCGGGCCAAAACTTCCCCCATGGCATTTTTAGTTCCAAATAGGTAGAGTAGTAATGGATTTTCTAGTGTACATCATAAGAGAATAGGTGGGTTCACCAAGTTTTATTTTAGATATTCAAAGTATGTTTAGCATTTACCATCCCATGAAAATGTGGTGCCCTTATTCAATAAATGGTTAAATGGATGGAATTTATCTACCAATTATGAAACAAAGTATCTGATGGACTTTATATTTCCCTGTATACTATGGAGCTACTTCAAAGTAGATGATAATAGCATATCTAGAATAGACTCAACCTTGGATATATCAACTTCAATGAACCTGTGAGAGATAATTAATCCTATAAATTTTCTTGAAGTGATGCCAAAGATGCAACTTTTAGGGTTAAGCATTAAGTCGTATTCATAGAGGCATTCAAATATTATGTGTAACACCTCTATATGTCCTACTCTAGTCTTGGATATTCCTAGGATATCATCAACATAATCTTGAAAAATATCATGCATCATGTCATGAAAAATTATAGTCATTTTACGTCAGTATGTGGTACCAACATTCTTAAGGTTAAAAGGCATTACCTGATAGTAAAATATTCCCTAGGGAGTGGTGAATATTGTCTTATATTAGTTTTCTAGTGCAATATTGGTCTAATTATATCCTGAAAAACCATCTATGAGAGAAATCATCTCATAGCTAGCCATAGATTCCATAATCATGTCAATATTTGGTAAAGGAAAGTCATCCTTTGGGTAGGCCTTATTTTTTTATCAAGGTTAAAGAAGGGGATTTTTTTACTAGGGTCCCCAAACCCTATTATAAGTAAAAATAAAAAGGATATAGAGGACCACTAGAAGCATCATAAAATACAAAGACAAGTAGAAACATAGTCATCTACAAAACTTCCCAAATACATCTCAAAAATAGCCAATGATACACCAAGATCAGAAAGCAGCAAAAAGTGAACCTGAAGACTATTCCATGTCCAAATTACCCAAGATGTATTCCCAACAAATCTTCATTATTTTTAGGTTTTAATCATCTTTTGGGTAGGCTTTGTTAATGTCATAAAAATTGGTACATAGTCTAATACCCTTTGGCTTCTTATTGACTAGCATAATGTTGGATATCCACTCGAAATACTTGATGGGATGAATGTATTTTGCCTCTATGAGTTTTTCTATTTCTTTTTTGACTAATATAACAACATGTGGATGCATTTTTCTCATTTTTTGCTTAATTGGATTGGTTTCAAGATGTAATACAAGATAATATATAACCAATGAAGGTTTTAAGCTTGGCATATTAGAATAGTCCAATACAAAGATATCAATGAACTCCCTCAAGAGAGTAGTAAAGACTTCACGTTCCTCCTTAATGAGGGATGTGCCTAGATTTATTCATTTTGGAGAATCTAGTGCTCCAATGTTGACTTCAAAAGTGTCCTCTATAAGTAGTTTAGAAACATCTTCCAAAAGAGATATAAAGAAGTGAAATGGTTAGCAATATCAAAGTCCTCTAGTCATAATGGCTTGCTAAGTTCACCAAGATAGGATGAATCAAAATCAACAAATGGTGGTAAAGTCCATGTAATAAACATTTATGTACATTCTTGGATAATATGCTTAATGGCCCACTATTCTTCTTCACTGATTTTAGACCCAAATGTGATTTTGACATTGGTGGCATCCTAAGATTAATCTGATGAATGGTGAACATCCTCATCTAATGGCAGCTGAAATAGATTTTCACCAGGAGATTGGGTTTTTTCTTTTCTTTTTCCCTAGTCTAAAAGTGCTTTAAAGAGGTTTTCACTTTGGGACCTCAATGTTTGATTTTATTTTTATTTTTGGCAAAGGAAGTTCACCCACTCCCTAAAATAGTTAGTAATATCCAATTTGATAGAGAAACCTTACTTATGATCTCCAAGAAGAATACGATCTCTTAGGCCCAAGAAGTCACAAATGGCCTCATCATTTTTAAACTAGTCAAGAGATACTATGGATTTTTATTGATCCAAATTTATGAGATGAAGATGATGAATGAAAAGTGTAGAATGATAAATGATAGGTGTAATGGTATATACAGCATGAGGGTTAAACATGTTGATATTGACTAAGTCCTTGTATACACTATAATCAGACTCTGTGTTGATGTCAGCATCATCGTCACTTGTCATTGGTGTAGGAAAATTGATAAGATTTATAATGTTAGCCCCAAGTGGTTTAAATCCAATACCATAAGTTCTTTTGTGCTTTGTAATGCATTTGGGAACAATAGTACCTTGATTATTTTCCCTTAGGTATCAACCTTCATAAGCTTGATTATTCATTATTTGATTAGGGATAGGATACCTTTTATTTTGGTAACAATTATCCAAGTCATCATTATAAATCCAAGAATCATCTATAGAAAGTGGGTCTTATTCTTGGCTAATGGCTAGTGTGACAATAATAAGCTCTTGGGTATTAAACTTTCCTTTTTATCATCATTCCATGCAAACAGCCTTGGCTTAGGGTCTTTTATAAGATGTATAAGCATGTGGAATTTTGGCTATGTGGAATAAATTATACACAAGGCATTCTTTTGGACCTTTATAAAAGATGATAAAATTATTGGATATCTCATGAGGGGTACAAATGAAGTGGAGGTAAGGCTATTTGGGTTGACATAATTAGAATCGGGCAATATAACAAGTATATCTTAATCTTTCATCGATGCAAGGTCTAGGTTGAAAAAATAATTGTAGCTCTTATACTCAGCTTCTAAATGCTTGTAGAAATGATATAGTTGTAAGTCTATATAAATAGTCACCTCTATCCCAGAATGATGGAACTTGATGTATTAGTGTAATGTGGAAGGTATGGCCCTAATTTCATGTATCCATGATTGGCCCAGAAGTAAGTTATATGGTAAATCAAGATGGGTCAAGGGCCTACTAACAACTAAAAAATAAATTATTCCTTGTGATTACATTTCCTCATCATCATAGGCCTTGATGGTAATGGTATCTAGTTGGAGACCAGCTATCATTTATCCAAGATTCCTTATTAACTTTAAAGACATAATATTAAGTCCTGACCCATTGTCTATGAGGAAATGTATAACCTTGTGCCAAGATATGACAACTTTGATGTATAATGGGTTATTATGAAGAGGGCCAAGGGATGACATGTCACTTTCATTGAAGGTTAATTATTAGCCAGGGGCTAAGTGTTTGACCAAAGCTTGGAATTTATCTAGTGTAATGTCATTTGGCACTAGGGATTAGCTTAGGAGTTATGTAAGGATGTTTATTGTGGATAGTAGAGGTATACAAAAAATCTAAAATAGATATTTAAGTGGGCATATTTTTCAATTGATCCATAATATCATACATCTTCTCTTTATCATAGGTAATTGGCTTTTTTTAGATTATCATGGGAGCTTCAACATGTTTAGTAGTAGATGAAGGGTGTGATCCTAAAATGGTAACCTTTATCCATCAAGTTATGATTACATAATCCAAATTAGGTAATGGACCACTATAGCTAGAATAAGGGTTTAGGATGCTAACTCTTAGGTACTATTGAGTTTGACTACCCATATAAACCATAGGAGGATTATCGACTTAAGCAGGATTGCCAACTTAAGGAGGTAGTTGAGCATTATTTGGTACTATTCATTAGTGATTAGTTATTGGTATTGCATTGATGGTAATAGTTAGCTATATGACCACCTACGATATGTCCTAAAACCTTTTTTTAGTTATGTGTGATGACATGATAAGCCCCTTAAATATATTTTAACCTTGGTTCCATCCATTTTGTATTTGTGTTTGACATCACTTTTATTTTGTGGTTATTGTTGTGGCTATGGTGGTGGCCTATGATATTGTTGATTTTACTATTGATTCTAGTTATTATCACTGTGTATTAGAAAAGGGTTCTACTAAATGCCAAAGTTTTGACTATAAGTAAGGGCCCTAATATCCAACTCAATTTATCCATTTTTAGAATATTCTCAATGAGATGAATTACTTGAAAACACCAATGAATGGAATGTCCTATGAACGATGATAGTCACAAAACTCATGCTCTTTATACTAGTCAAGGAAAGGAACACCCTCAAGGAATGGTTTGAGAATGAGCCAACTAATCATATTGGTATTAGCCATTTTTTGAAACAAATATTCAATGGGATCTCTTAAGTCACTAAAAATTGTCCTTATAGGTGTCCTTGCTCTTGATTTAGGCATTTTCAAAGGAGGTGGGAGTGTCTACATTTATGGAATTAGCTTCATATGTGGAGTGGGTTATGCAGACGTTGTTTGAACCATTTGGACATGATGCGAGTTAGTGACTCCATTACCCATAATGTTATTATTATGGTTATAAACCCTAGGCTTCTCAAAAGTATTAAATTGGGTTGACATAGGAGATTGCATTTGAATTAAGCTCTTATTCTAGTTTTGGCATTGGTACTAATTTTGGCTCTGATTTTGGCCTTGGTACTGGTTCTCACTTTGGTTAGGAGTGTATAATTTTGTTACCCCTTTGTTGATAAGGACCTTCTCAATTTATAAGCTTTTGTTGATATCTTTTCAAAAGTGTGGGAACACTGAAGATTCAAGTGATATGATACATCACTTTGTATATTATGATTAAACACCATGACCAACTATTAATATAGTAGATTATGCATGAAGAAGTTAACAATTGCCCTCCAATGCTACAAATATTCTTGAAAACTAAATCCACCATAGTATTTTTTTACTCTGTATTATAAGTGTTGCTTAAATTTCTCTAAAAATTCATCAAAGTTAGGCACCAATTTATTCAAAAATTGGTGTAGCCATTCCAAGGCCTGTCCAACTAGACTACATGGAAAGAGGAGAAGTAAATAAATATCATTAAATACCACTAGCTAGTAATTAATATATAATTCCTTAAAATGTTCCTTTAGGTCACCTTTGCCTTTGTATTTGATAAAATTTGTGGTTTAAAACCCAAAGGAAATGGTATCTAAAGCTAATCCATGTTGAAGGGTACAAGCATATTTCATTCAATTTAAACTTATTTATCTACTTTCTAGTTTGAATAGATGTAATTGTATCCTTAATTTGTTGTAATTATTGGGATAGAAATGTGGATGGTATAGATGGTACAAATGGTTGTGGTTGGGTGGGCTAAGGTGAATTACCTTGACCAAGTTACAATAGAGGAATGGAGGATTGAGGGATGTATACTTGGTTGGTGTCTAACCAAGAATGTGTATTCACTAAGTAGGGTTATATTGTTGGTATAGTATTTATTGGTAAATATTATGTTTAGGATTGATATTTCAAATTTGATTTGGAGGGAGATATGGCTTGAAGGAGGTACATGGCTTTGGGTAATGAACTGCATGGCATGGATTTGGACAGGAACTTGTTGTTGACTAGTCAAACCTTGTTATATGGAGGGAATTTGTTATTGGTTGAAAGTCTATTATTAAAAGTGTTAGATGTTAGGACCTTATTGTATCTGAGGGACATGTTGGGTATGGGTGTTACGACCCAGAAGCACAATTGATTACCATGCAACTAAAAATTTAGAAATAACCAGAAGTAATAAGTAACTAGAATTCAAAAATAACACAAAATATGAGAGACAATACCCAATTGTGTTAATACTCTTCCAGAAAAGAATTACAAATGAAGAGACACCACACTCTTCCCAACTTACAGGCTTCCCACACCAAGTGTTCAGTAATTCACCTTAAGGAGCTCACTCTCTCAATTATGGTCCCAACACACAACTCAAACATAGAGTTATTGTTCACCTCCACCAGCTAGTAACAACACCACCAGTCAACCAGTCAGTAACAATACTACCAATACATCGAGTATACACACATACTCAAACCGAGTACACAATGCACTCCAAGTAGATCTCCCATGAACTTGCAACAACCTGAAACTCAAATGATCTTACTTTGGAAGGATCTACCTTGCCTTCCTCTTTACTCTCTAACTGAGTACACACCGTACTCCAAGTAGATCCCACCTTATCCTACTCCTTGTTGTGTTGTTATCACATTGATCCTACTACCACCTGTAAATCAACCTAGTTCTATACACCTACAAACCTTAGACCTCGCACACACATACACCTGTAAATCAATGATCTTACTTACTATACAAATCTCCAAACGTGGCCTTGCACACCTAATGACCAAGATCTTACATACATGAAGAATCCTTTTGATTCTCCAAACCAGCACCCATACTTGGCACTGTGGCACTAGGAGGAACACACCTTACTCTCTTCCCTCTGAAGGAGCTAATTTTTGCTCTCTTACTCTCTAGCACACTTTTACAATACAGCCCATGATTCTATTATATAAATCTCATGCAAACAATAATTAGACATCTAATTAAAATAATTAGATCCATAGCTCAAAACTATAATTAGCCTTCTTACATGCAAACAACCAGTTTGTTAACTAACTATTCATGCAACCGATAGTTCTAGAACCGCACAGGTGACCGATGTCGGTCCCTGTCTACCTGGGGGTGACCGACATCGACCGATCTCTGACTGTCATCAGCAGCTTCTTATCTCCACCTGACTGACGTCAATTGGCCTAACCGATGCCAATGATTGTGACACTCAGCACCCTCCTCCAATGTCTGCATCAATGAAGCTTTTAGCTCCACAACCTAACAATCTCCCACTTGGAGATAAATAGTTGCATTGTACATGTACCCTGACTAATCTATTTCCTAGCTTGTATCCCTCTTCAAGCTCAACCTTAAAGACCAACAACCATAAATCCTATGGTGCACCTCCTATCATCCAAGTAAATTGCCACATCTGAACCTACAAACCCATGTAGTGAAGTCCTAACCCTACATAACATGTATACCTATTGCTGGTCCCTCTCAAATACTTGAGAATCCACTTCCTCAAATTGGCTCCTAATTCTCTGATAGCTCCCACTACTGGGGAAAACATAGGTCTATACTAGACCTCATGTGATTTCAGACACTGAACTATCTAGCTCTTGGTGTGCTCTGGTTTTGCATCCTACGTATTGAACCTCACTAACACCTGATTCACATCAGCTCTCACTGGAGACAAAATCAACCTGTGATCTTCCATGTCTCTCATGCCAAAGAATTTTGTTGCTCCAAATTCCTCATGACATGCCACTAAACTAACATTACCCTTAGCTTAGCAAAACCCTAAATGTATGAACCTGCTAGCTAGCATACCATCCACATACAGTAATAGGATAATGTTGCAATCATTATCTAACTTGGTAAGACAAACACAATGGTTACACGGACATTGACTAAAGCCATGCTTTGTCATCCACCTATCAAACCCTATACCACTATCTTGCAGCTTCCTCAAGACCATATGACCTAGCCTTCCATCTCACATGTCCATTCCCTCTATTCTTTAACTAAGGTATCCATTCATTTTTTAGTGCTTTCATACCGGCTGGCAACCCTACCAAATCTCTCATTTGGTTCTGCATCTTAATCATGACATGCTCCCACTATTTCTTGGATCCTTCCTACTCTACAGTGAGCAATGAGTATAAAGAAGAGGAATAATAGATTTGAGGCTTACTTACCCTTTTAGTCCTCCATATGGGCGTTTGAGACTCCTTGACAACTTACTGTCCACCCAAAATCCATTATAGTGACCAACCTCGGTCACCACACAGTCTGCCTCTGACCGACGTTGGTTCCATGTGACTGTCTAGGTTTTTGACACTAGTTACCCTACCAACATTAGTCTACACCTACCTGACACCACTAACTTTGCCTATCTACACATGACCGACATTGGCACCTGTCTGTTCAATGTCGATTACCTTTGATTGATGTCGGTACCTATGTTCTCCTATGAGTGATGACTTTTTACCCACGAGCTTTCTTTAAATCAAACCCATGTCCAAACTACCCTGCTTAGGGTTACTCAGCCCCATCCACTAATCTCTATCCATCATCTCCTCCAAGAACACCAAAGCTTTCTAGTTCTTAAGTTTATAAAATACATCAGTCTTCCTTTTCCTGCAATAAACACAATCCTTTTTTGTAACATCCCACTGCTCACAGAAATCTCAATCTATGCTCTCCAAAGCTGAACTCTTACCATTTGTCTTAAGAACATCCATTCCATTCTCACTTATGTGACCAATCCTACAAAGCCACACGTGTGCAACAAAAGTGGAATCAGTAATACAAGCAATTAGATAAAGAGTACCTACTTTCTTACCACATGCTAATTCAAGTGCATCCTTGGTAACATTCTAAGAATCTGCTGTGAGAGTTACTGTGCATCTCTCATCACCCAAATTTCCTTTAGAAATTACCCACATCTCCAAGACTGGGACCTACATGACCTCCTTTAACACCCATGTGTTGGCCATCTACAATTTCAGCCGCACTTCCTCTTTGCCAAAACTTTGACAAGGCTCACCAACCCCTCTAATTGGGGCTGCATGGAAAGAGGCAACAGAATCTATGAACCAAGATTCTACTTTATCCAAGGAACATCCTAGAGCATCTTGTGCAACAACACCTACAACATCTGCTTCTTCAGTTCCTTCATGTTGATCTGCTACCAACCAACAATATTTCTTTTCCTGCTCTTTCTTTCCATAACACCGTAATTGACCATTCATGCTTTTTAATTCCTCCATTCTTATCTTACTTTCTTCTGCCATTGCTCTACTCCCACTCAATCAAAAACCCCTGAGAGTGACCTGTAATCAAACACAAACCTGCTTCCTGCAACCTTAGCTTTGATACCAACTGTTAGGGCCCGAAAGCATAATTGATTACCATGCAACTAAACATGCGAAAATAATCAGAAGCAATAAGTAAATAGAATTTAGAAATAACATAGAATATGAGAGACAATACCCAATTATATTAATACTCTTCCAAAAAAGAATTACAAATGAAGAGACACCATAATCTTCCCACCTTACAGGCTTCCCACACCAAGTGTTCAGTAATTCACCTTCAAGAGCTCACTCTCTCAATTACGGTCCCAACACACAACTCAAACACAAAGTTGGTGTTCACCTCCACTAGCTAGTAATAACACTGCCAGTCAACCAGTCAATAACAATACTGCCATTACACTGAGTATACACACATACTCAAACCGAGTACACAACACACTCCAAGTAGATTTCCCATGAACTTGCAATAACTTGCAACTCAAATGATCTTACTTTCAAAGGATCTACCTTGCCTTCCTCTTTGTTCTCCAATTGAGTACACATCATACTCCAAGTAGATCCCACCTGATCCTACTCCCTGTTGTGTTGTTGTCACCTTGATCCTGCTGCCACTTGCAAATCAACCTGGTTCTGCACACTTACAAACCTTAGACCTCACACACACATACACCTGTAGATCAATGATCTTACTTACCATGCAAATTTCTAAATGTGGCCTTGCACACTTGCTAACCAAGATCCTACATACATGAAGAATCCTTCTGATTCTCCAAACTAGCACCCATACTTGGCACTGTGGCACTAGGAGGAACACACCTTGCTCTCTTCCCTCTAAAGGAGCTAATTTTTGCTCTCTTACTCTCTAGCACACTTTTAAAATATAGCCCATGAGTCTATTATATAGATCTCATGCAAACAATAATTAGACATCTAATTACAATAATTAGATCTGTAGCTCAAGACTATAATTAGCCTTCTTGCATGCAAACAATTGGTTCGTTAACTAACTGTTCATGCAACTGACAGTTCCAGAATTGCACAAGTGGCCAACGTCAATCCCTGTCTACCTGGGGGTGACTAATGTCAGCCGATCTCTGACCATCATTGATAGCTTCTTATCTCCACCTGACCGATGTTAGTTGGCCTGACTGACGTCGGTGACTGTGACACTCAGCACCCTCCTCCAATGTCTGCATCAGTGAAGCTTTTAGCTCCACAACCTAATAATGGGGAAATTATTTTTTAGTGGGTACTTGTTATATTTTGGTCCCTCATTATGGAATTTTAGGTAATTATTGAATATTAGGCACTTTTTACTAACTAACCACTATCTATTATTGACTAGTAAGGATACGTTATTGATTAGACAACATTTGTGATAAAGTATTTATCACTTGTTATTATGGCACATTAGTCTATATCTTTTTGTTGTGGAAGGTTAGTCACCACCTATTGGGGTGGATTAGTGTTCACCACCTGTTGGGGTGAAGTATTAGTCTATGTTTGTTTATTTTCCCCTCGTTGTGTATTTGAGGAAGTAGTTGGTGGAGGGGGAGTAGCCACATGTTTGATTTTTGAACTTGAAATTTTTACCCCTATTATTTTGAACTACTCTTGGTGCTTGTAAGAAGAATATATTATGAATAGTATACTCCTTTGAACATTTGACTAAACTTGGTTTGGATTGGGATACACTTGCATTTTACCCACCATGTTTTAAGAAGGGCCATCTAATAAAGCTATAAATTCTTCCTAAGTTATAAGAACATTAAACATGTTTAAAATATATGTTGTTATAATAAAAGCATTTACCTTTATATTGGCATAACCTGATGAGTTAGTTTGTACCCCAGTTGAGGGAGCTAACTCTATGAGTGGTGTATTGGAAATGGTCATGACATTTAGATTTATAGCTAGATTAATACAAATTTGATATGCTTGATATATTTTTGATAATTGGTTAGTAATTTGACCTTTTCCTTTTGTAAGTACAATAAGTTCTTGGTTATGCATTTCTATAAGGACCTTATTTTGGTTAGATGAGGCCTGCTCAAATGGTTTTTATGAGAGATGTGTTACTAGGTGCTCTAACCAAGCTAAGTATAATTCATGTGCAAAGTCTAATGGGATCTAAACTAGATAATTAGAATTTCATGTGGGAAGTCTAATGGGAAATTAGTAACTACCTCTACCACTCTAACAATGATTTTATCTCTGTGTTCCAAGAGATGGCAATCAAACAAGTAGGGATCATAATTGTTATCAGTTTGTATGATCATATAATAAGGTTGTATTTTTTGTACTTGTTATATGTTATGTGGTATGTTATTAAGGCATTGGGTCATTTTGTCTTATTATTGTCCTAGATAAGGTGTATTGGCAAGGTAGTGTGTTAATGGGTCTTGCCCATGTTCTGTATAGTGGGTAGCATATGTGGGGTATAGATTTATCTCATAGGCTACATCATCTCCATAAGGATCTTGAACAAAGTGGTCACTTATGACAATGTCCTCATATGAAATATTAAACATAGATTTTCTACATGTATATCAAGGCATGATTGAATTTATGGTAAAGTGTCTCACAAAAAATTGGTCTAGTGTTACAAACATTTGGAATTTGGCCTAAAAGGATTATTTAAAACTCAATTATGGTCTAACACTATCACAAAAACACATTTAGCTCTTATAAATAGGTCTAAAATAAAAACATGAACTTTATCTTTGACAAAGTTCTATACTAAGTCTAAGTCTAAGCAAATTGGAATGAAATCTTGAATCTGGTCTTTGGTAATTGTGTGAACTAAACTAAAACCCAAATGAACTAAGTATATGACTAAGAATGAATATGAAAATTAGATATGTCTTTGGAATAATTCCTCAAATCTAAGATTTGAAATGAAAATTGATTAAGGCATGAATTTAAAATTAACTTAACTTTAAGGAAATTGGCTTGAAATAACAGGCATGCTCAGTTGAGTTAAAAACATGGAAACTAGGTCGAACGTAATCTTGATTTAAAAAGGGAACTTGAAATATAAAAATTAAGGTCTTAAATTTTTATAGGAAAATATCTTAAACCAATGGAAAATCTAATTCAATTAACACAATGTTTCCAAACAAGATTTGACTTTTCACATTCAGAAAGGAAAATGAGAAACTAAGAAGAAAGTGGATGAGGGTTTGTACGTACCTGGATGTGGACTTATGCACCAAATTCAGACAATAGCAGGAACTCCTCTTTAGTTGTGGAGGATGACACTTGAAAGAGAAAGAGACTAAAACACAAAAATTGTTAGAAGGCTAGAAAGTGAACTGCCAAGCGAAAGCTTGATCCTAGAAGTGCAGGGACTTCTTGGAGGATGACAGTCCACTATTAAAAAATAAAATATTGATAGAAATAGAAATGATAAAGATAAAATGAAGAAGTAAAAATCAAATACGTACCTATTGTAGCAATCTACTTTGTACAGTCATGAACATCAGTGGTTCTGTCGGCGTCGGTCAAGGAAGGTCGCCGATGTCAGTTAGGCTACTGACGTCGATAGGGGAAATGGTCGAGGTCAGTTAGGGTAATGGCCAAGGATAATTTTTAGACCTGGTTTTAGTTTACAGAGTGGTCTAAGGTTTTGTTTGAGGGTCAAGAAGACTATTTGGGAGTCAGAAGGATTCCCTAGAGGTCTGTGCAGGGCTGATTAGGCTGAGAATATGGTCTAAAAAGGGACTGGCTGAGTGATAGAGGCAAAAGGGGGATGAATGGGAGACAGAGATTTGAGAAAGCCTTTCAGCCTCTCAGTAAAGGATAAGGAAGGTTGTGGGTAGTGGGCTGGATTAGCAGATGAATTCAAATAAGAAATAAAATGAAAACAAGAAAGTGCTTACCTCTTACTTGCTAAAGGAAGAGTGGAGGAAACCTGTTGTTGGAGCTCTTGAAGGACTTACAAGTGCCAAGATCTTGGAGCTATCTTTGCAGAGTGCCTATAGCTACTAATGCTTGTTGTGTGAGAGGGAGAGAGAGAGAAATAGAATGCCAAGTGCCAAAAGAGTTCACGTTCATAGGGGGAGGATGACCAAAGGGGTAGACATGTTTTCGTTGTCTACATTTGCCCCTTTTTGTCTTGTTGGTTGTTCTTAACAAACTGTAAGACAAAAATAAGAGTTGGTTACCCCAGGTATGGGATGAGGTGTTCCCCCCTCAAAGCAAGAGTCAAGGGAAGGGAACCTGAGATCAAGTGTTGATTTGACAGAGAGATGGATAAAGAGGGTGAAGATCGAGTGTGAACGTTGTAAAGGGTGGGATTGCACGTATACCACACCACACGATAGGAAGGTCAAATTATCGCAGGCCAAGGTCGAGGAGTGCCAAAATTGAAATAACTGGGCCCCAACATTTGGTCATAGCTGATCAAGTTATTTAATCTAAGCTGAAGCTCCAATGGTCATTGTGTTCCATGTATCCCAGGCTCAGGAAGTGCTCCTAGAAACACGAAAATGTCACAAGTAGTGGGGATCAACCAGCTTGTGATCTTATACTTGTGAAGGTCATAAATAGTCTATGCACAATTTTGCTAACCATTCGTGAGGTAGCATACATGCAAAAATAACCAATGCAACGTTTGACTTGGAAGTGGTCAGAGTCTAAGGAGATAGGTGTGATCGCTAAGGTCGGGTGGTCGAGGTGGGCAGAGGCAAAAGTGATCTCAAGTGTGCCCCAAGAGGCTAAGATGACTTTTACTGTGAAAGCTAACTGATTAGGGCATGATTTTAGGCAATGAGGAGGTTTGAAGGCCACTGATGCCGGTGATAAAACCAATGTTGGTGGCCCAAAGGGACCAATGTCGGTGGCCTGGGGCATGCAGATGCCGACATCAGCGACCTACCAAATTTGACAAAACTAGATTAGCGGCCCACCAAAAGTCATTTGCTACTTGATGACTAAGAGAAAAAAGAGCTCTGGAGTTAATTGAGTGAAAGTGACCCAAATTTGACCGAGTGAACGGGGTGAGGTGGCAGATAGGCATTGGTGGAGAGAGGGAGCGAGTTGGAGAGTGATTGGAGGTTGTAGAGGTGTTTGTGGGCCAGGTGAAGTGTGAGGGCAGAGAGACACAATGGAGATGGTAGAGGGAAGTAGAGGACCTGTGGGAGGTCCACCACCAGTGGCACCCATTATGGCACCACATCGATGACACCGAGATGAGGTAGGAGGCCCTAATGAGCTCAATTGGTTGATTTTAGTTTTGATTTGGTTTTTGAAATTTTAGTTGTTTTAGGCAAAAATTGAGGGGGGAGGGTAGCTAAGAAGGTGGGTGGGGGGTCTAGGATAGGTTAGAAGGCATTTAAGAGGGATTGGGGGGGTAAAGGGTGGTTAAATGGGGAAGCCCCAATTTTTAGGGCAAGCCCTATTTGGCTCTAGGGCCGAACCAATCGCTGACATTGGCAAGTTCACCGGCGTCGATCGACCAACAACTGGCATCAATCACTTTTCTGCCAATGTCGATCACTAAGTGACCGACGTTGGTTAGTTAAGTGTTAATGTTAGCACGCAAACTAATGTCAGTGGATGCCTGGTTGAAGAGAGGTTGAAAATTGCCAAGTCAAAAGGGTGAAGCCATGCTAAGGGCTTCCCAAGTGTCAAGATAGCCATAGATAGTCAGGTAGATGGTCAAGTAAATAGATAAAAGGGGAAATGGTCATGCTAGAGAAGAAGAGTCAAGGGGATTGATAGTCACATTAACATGGGTTTGATTGTTAGATGCAGGTGAGGCAGATGCTGATGCTGCATGATCAGCTATCAACATTACTGACACGGATGCGTCAGGACATCACTAGAGAGTAGTGGGCTCATATGAGAACAGTGGGACTTGGTAGGCTATGGCGATACTGCTAAGTGGTGAGGGACATGAGCTTGATGGTGGCTCTAATCGAGCAGTGGGATCATTCCACCAACACCTTCCACTTACCGATAGGGGAGATGACTGTGATGGTCGAGGATGTGTACCAAATTTTGTGGCTACTGGTACATGGAGAAGACTTATATGCATGCTCGAGAGAGGTGCATGATATACACATGGTAACATTATTTGGTGAGCATGCAGCTAAGGTGAGTTATCACTCAGCTAGTTTTTCATATGAGCCATTGTATGCTGTAGATGAGGATGCACATCGATTGGCCATTTTGATGATGATTGGCATCACCGTCTATGCACTACTAGATGTAGAGGGAGGCAAATTTTTAGTTGTGATGACTGGAGTGTTGATAGAGATGATAGAGCAGTAGATAGTGTTTGCCTGAGCACCCATATTTTTAGCCCAGGTATACAGACAGCTATGGGGCATCAGTTGGTGGCAGTGGTATAGTCTATGTGTGGGCCACCTCCTGCATTGTTGGGCATATGAGCATATTGTGGTCACCCAAGTTCTTAGCTTCCCAGTGGCTATTTAGGCCAGCTTCAAGGTCAGATTCAGGTGATGGCACAAGGTCATGGTGCAGACATGGGTGGATAGAGTGGTCAGAGATATTGACCATTAAAGATGGGTATTGGAGGCCTTGATCCCAGTAGATATCATTTAGAGACCATACCTGGTGTATCCAGCATTCAGAGACCTCTGCCACAGCATCTTCTCGACCACCACCACCACCACCATAGCCATAGCCTTGAGGGCAGATTTTGATGCTATGTATATACTGGCCTGCGAGCCGTTGATGCGAGATGTATTTGATTTTTGTGAGAAAGAGATGCACAAATTGTGTGATTGTATAAAACTTTGATATATATGATGAGATTTTTGGCTATTGATGTGTTATGAAAATGGTTTTAGATGTTAGATGTTTGCAGCATTTTTCATATGTTTTAATGATATACGCTGAGATATGATGTGATAATGTTTTATGATGATATGTAATGATTAATGTGATGATGTTTTAATTTTGTTAATGATTATGAAAATATGTGATTGTTTGTGATGTGATTGGTAGGTGATGAAAGAATGTGATAGAAGAAATGTGATGAAGGAATGGCCGAGCTAACCCCAGAAGACCCCATGTCAATTGAGTGATGCCTACATAGCCCCTGTCTTAAGGGCCTCAGGCCAATGTAGTTCTCCCTAAAAGGGAGGAATACGATCGAAGTGGTCGATTGTTTTGGTCGAGGTCAAGTCATGGTCAAAAGATTGGTCAAAGGGAGGAATGGTTTGTCCATCATGTAGATGAACAAATGAGGGTGGTCGAGTTAACCCTAGGAGACAGTCGTGTCATCTGAGTGATGCCTACATAGCCCTGGTCGTAGGGCCTTAGACCAATGTAGTTCAGGCAAAGAGGCAAAGTGGGTCGATAGATTGGTTTGGTCATGTGTCAAAATGATGAGGAGAAAAATATGTTACAGCCTTTTTCAAATGGTGTATTCTGTAACATTGGTTGAGGGGTCTTTCATACCTAGCAATTTTCCATATTCATGATGGATGTATGCTAAAAATGAATTGAGTTATATTTATGCTTCAGCAAGTATTGGTTTATGCTTAACATAAATTGTGTAGTCCATAGTCTCCATGTGTATTGGTGTCCATAGAAACTAGTGTGAATAGGCTATGTGAGTGGTCTGAAAAGAGTCGAGTTGAGTGGGTTTGACAAGTGAAGTTCGAATGTGACCAAAGTGTAAATAAAGTGAAAGGCATATTCACCCTTTTATTGATAAGGACCAGAAGGATAGCATAGATAGGGGTTGTTAGAACCAAGAGCCCCATTCATGCATTACGTCATTGACCATTGGTTGTGTTAGAGAAGTAATTGAATCACTTTGACATTAAAGTGAGCTCGAAGTCCCTTGAGTAGGTGATATGATAAGTGAGGATAGGGTAACCTATTTTAGAGCAGAGATAACCTTGCCCTTTTTTATAGGAGACCCTGAGACAAGTATAAGCCAAGTCCATGACCCCTTTTTTTTTTTTTGCAGACTGATCGATGTGGGAAGTCTACATAGAGATGTCATTTTACTTTGTGGTTATTTGTGAAGCTGATCGATGCAGGAAGCTTCTAAGAAAGTGTTGTTTGTAGCAAGATTTAGTCATATCCATCCTTTGAGGGAGTGGTCTATATTTTTTCTTTATATATTTAAGGGCTTTTGAATAGCTATCCTTCGAGGGAGTAGTCTATTAGCTACAGCAATGATAGTACAGCTATCCTTCGAGGGAGCAGTCTATCTTTTAGATTTTATGACCTTGGATATTTTGACATCTTGATTAATTTTTTTTATTTTTTTTAATAAAATTTGGAGTCATGGACAAGACTATAGAAGTTCAAGGGCTCCCTTTTATTAGGACAAAGCATCCCATACGTCATAAAAGGGCTATATAGGATTTGAAAAGGGGAATAGGGTTAAAATGAACGGGCATTAAGAGGATGGGGATTTCTCAAGGGACAAGCTCAAGTTAAATGTCAAGTGGATGAGTACTCGACTAACAGTAGAATGGTCATAGATGCAAGGCATTAAGAGGCTCAAGTTTTGGTCATCCGTTGAGAGAGGACAGACGATAAGTCCCTGACCCATACTTGTGCGTGATGATGAAAGGTCTGAGCCAATTAGGGGTGAATTTGCCTCATTTACTTCACTCCATATTGGTCACATGCTAATTCTCTTTGAGGATGAGGTCTCTGATGTTGAAATCTCGTTCTCGTAGATTTTTGTCATAAGCTCGCTTGATGCGATTTTGATAGACATAGAGATGGTTGAGGGCAGCAAGACGACGTTTATCAAGTAACTCAAGTTGAGCTAAGTGATCTTGATGAAAGTCATCATTAGAAAGAATGTCATGCAGAGAGATGCGTAGAGATAGGATCTGTACTTCAAGAGGTAGGGCAGCCTCTATTCCGTATACTAGAGAGAAAGGGGTAGCACCCGTAGAGGTTCGAATGCTAGAGTAGTAGGCCCACAAAGCGAAGGGAATGTGAATGTGTCAATCCCTTCTAGTGTCATTGACCACCTTCATGAGAATTTTGGTTAAGATTTTGTTAGAAGCCTTAGCCTACCCATTTGTTTGTCGATAGTAAGGCGAAGAGAAGCTGAGTTTGATGCCAAATGAGTCACAGAGTTTTTGGATGGTTTTGTTTTTGAATGACTTGCCATTATCGGTGATGATTTTGTGAGGAACACTAAAATGATAGATGATGTGGGTGCTGATGAAGTCAACAATTTTGTTAGCTTTGGTGGAGACGAGAGGAATGGCTTCCACCCATTTAGTGAAATACTCAGTGGTGGTGATGATGGACTGATGACGAAGAGACGAGTGAGGGTTAATCTCACTAATGAGATCTAAGCCCCACTGAGAAAAAGGCCAAAAATCTTGAGTGACTTGTAAGGCATGGCTAGGGAGATGAAGTAAGTTAGAGTGCTACTGACACTTGATGCAACGTTGGACATAGTCACTATAGTCTTGATGAAGAGTGGGCCAATAGTAGCCTAGAAAATGATGCGCTTGGTAACTGAGTTCCCACTGAAGTGTCTGCCACAAATCCCATCGTAGACTTGTTTAATGGCATGAGATGCTTCAGTGGAGGTTAGACAGTGAAGAAGGAGGCCATCGAAGCCTCACTTATAGAGAAGACCCCCTAGCATGGTATATCAAGCCGTGCATTTGATGAAAGCCCACCATGCATTGCTAGAGAGATCAAGAGGGATGATAGAATGCGATAAGTAGTCCACAAGTTGGTTATACCAATCATCTCATAGACTAGAGTCTATGGTGTTGACATGGTTGATGTTAATAGAAATGTATGAAGGCAGTGGCACATGATGCACCATGACAAAAAGTCTAGATGAAGATGACGAAGATGGGATATGCAAGGCAAGAGAAGCCATGGTGTCTGCAAACTTGTTCGTGGATCGAGGAATAGTCTACAAGAGGTAATGGTCAAAAGAGGCTAGAAGAGTGTCAGCATAGTTTTTGTACCTTTGTAAAATTTCATTTTTGCAAAGATATAAACCGTTGACTTGATTGACGACAAGTTGTGAGTCATCGAAGATGTTGATGGCCTTGATGCTTAGAAAAAGGGCAGTTTGAAGTCCCAAAATTAAGGCTTCATATTCAGCCATATTATTGGTACAATCAAAGTTGAGCTTGAAAGACAGAGGCATGGTCTCACCTTTGAGTGGGATGAGAATGGCTCCCACACCCCCACTGAGTTGACATTTGGAGCCATCGACGAACATGGTCATTTGATAGACGGTGTCCTCGGTAGAAAGCATGGCGATAGATTCATCAGGAAACTCGCACTGAGAAGGTTGATTGTCAAGAAGAGGGGCATCTACCAGTTGGTTAGCGATGGTTTGCCCCTTGATGGATTTTTGCTGGATGAATTCTAAGTCAAACTCAGTAAGCAGCATGAGCCACTGAGCCATACATTGATTTTGATATGGCTTGGAATGCATGTATTTAAGAGGGTCAGTGTGAGTGATGACAAAGGTCTTATGATTAAGAATATAATGGCAAAGCTTAGTAGCGGTAAAGACTAATGCCAAATAGAGTTTCTCGGTATGAGTATACTGAGTTTCATAGTCGACCAGTGTTCGACTGATATAGTAAATCGCTTGCTCACAGTGATGCTGGTCTCAGTGCATGATCATGGCACCTAACAAATGGTTGGTGGTTGAGATGTAAAGGTAGAAGGGTTGGTCATCTATAGGTGGAATGAGGACTGGTGGAGAGACCAGATAGCATTTTAGGGTTTCAAAAGCCTCTTGGCAGTCCTCATCCCATTTAAAGGAGACATCCTTCTTAAGGAGATGATGAAAAGGTTGGCAGCGGTCTGAAAGCTGCAAGATGAAATGACAAATGGACTAGAGCTTCCCTTATAGACTGCAAAGCTGCTTGAGATTGGTCAGAGGTGGCATCTTGAGGATAGCATGGATCTTGGTGGGATCTATCTCAATGCCATAGAAAGAAATGATGAAACCCAGGAGCTTGCCTGAGAGGACCCCAAAGACACATTTCTTGGGGTTAAGGTTGACATTGTATTGAAGAAGGTGAGAGAAGATGATCTTGAGGATGGTCAAATGGCCGCGGTGAAGCTTGGACTTGCTGAGTAGGTCATCCACATAGTCTTCCATGATTTTGTGGAGGAGATCATGAAAAATGTAAGTCATGGCATGCTAATAAGTGGTGCCTACGTTCTTCAAGACAAAAGGCATGACCTAATAGTAGAAAGTCCCCCATGGGGTGATGAAGGTAGTCTTGTGCTGATCTTTCGATGCAATCAAGATCTGGTTGTATCCTGAAAACCTATCCATGAGAGATAGCATCTCATGACCAGCCATGAGATCAACAAGTTGGTCAATGTTGGGAAGAGGAAAGTCATCTTTGGGACAGGCTAGGTTAAGGTTGCAATAGTTCGTGCAGATCTAGATCCTCCCAATCACCTTGGTGATAGGGACGATGTTAGAGACCCACTATAGATAATCGATGGGTTAGATGAAAGAGACAAAAAGAAGGCACTAAAGCTCCTCTTTGACAAGAAGCGCAACACGAGGATGCATCTTTCAAAGCTTTTGCTTGACAGGCTTAGCCTCTAGTTTGGTAATGATGTTATGGGTAGCAATGGTGGGGTTGATGCCAGGCATGTCATTGTAGGTCCAGGCAAAAGCCTTGCTATGGTCTGAGAGGAAGTGTGTGTAGTCTAGCTGCTCCTGAGCATCTAAAGATTGGCCAATCTTTAAGACGTGAAGAACATCAGAAGAGGGAAGGTTGATGTCAATGGTTGATTCATTTAACATAACCTGGGCTTCAGAAGGGAGGGAGCGCTAGATGAAAGAGTCATCGGCACCCATGTAAGAAAGAATGGCGTTGTCATCTATGCAGTGGACAGTGTTGATGGTCACCGACTCATCCTCTATCATGGAAGGATAAATGAGAGGGAGAGACCTAGACACCCCATTTAGCTAATAGGTCAGGGGTTCTAGGCAGATGGTGTTTATGCAAAAAAAGACTAGGAGGGATGGAAACCACCAACTCTGTAGGTGAAGGGGGAGGAATAGGCGAGCTTGGAGGAGATTGGTTGATGGTGGGTTTGGGGCAAAGGTCTATAAGAGCCTAAGTAGGGTCTTGGAAACCTAGGCCATACCATTTCTTGGCATTGTCATCATTGAGAGGTTCGATGGGCTGATGGGAGCCTTGCTCATAGCACCTGAAGTCCAAACCCTTCCATGCACACCTGTAAAGGTAGGTGTGTGCAAAGGTAGGGTTGCCAAGAAATGAGAAGTCTGATGTGAATGGTTGAGGTGAAGAGAGAGGATTCCTGTCAGTAGGAGGTTGATTGAGCCCCCCATAGATGAGATTGGTTCAGAGGTGAGGAGGACCATAAGGCACGACCATCTCGATCTGATGGTCATAACTGAGGCTATGGTGAAGGCATCCATACTCTTGTGGAGTTTGGAACATGTCTAAGGTCATCAAGTGATATTCCCCAAGTGAAAGTCATTGGAATATGTCTTCCATGAGGTCTTTGGTTGTCGCTTAAAGAGGTGGCGTGAGGGCGACCACCAGTTGTGAACTGGTGGAAGCTTTTGTAGATGGAGGTGGCACCAAGGTTGATGGCTTGATAGGAATGAGAACATCATTTGGCCGATAGGTCATGTTACAAGTTTTGAAAGGTGATGGGTCGGTGGGAATGGTGTGGACTTGCCTATCATGTTCAAATTTCACACAACGATGTAGGGTAGAGTTAACACAAGCCATGGCATGAATCTAGGGTTAGCCTAGAAACATGTTTTATTGAAACTCTCCTTTGATGATATATAAGAACTTTGAGATAGTGCGCGGGCCAATGCAAATGTGGAGGATGATAGTACCAATGGTTGTGGTAGTGGTGTCATTAAAGGATCGCAAGATTGCATCAATTTTGGATACACAATTCTTGGGGAGGGCCAATTGATCGAAGGCATGGGTGGAGATGATGTTAATGCTGGCACCTCTATCAATCATAACTCGCTTGATGCAAGTTTGATCAACATAGGCAGTGATGAAGAGAGCGGCATTTTGATCTTCCAAGTTAGATGTAGGAATTTCAGAATCGCTAAAAGTGATAGAGGCAACGGGAGATAATGAGTGGACTAGGGTAGCAACTGGATAGGGGTCCTTGAGTTGGACCTCCACTACCTGCAAGGTTTTGATGAGGGCTTGACGATGCTGGGGTGAGGTTTGGATAACGTCATACAAGGTCATCTTCATGAGCATTTGGTGAAGTTGTTTTAACATGGAGTCATGGATTGCCCCTGAAGAAGAAGAAGAAGAAGAGGGTTGAGACACGCCTAAGATAGATATTTTAGGCTTTGGTAGTTGAGGTGGCTTGAAGAAAGGATAGGTCCAAGGAATGGCAACTTTTTCTTTTTCCTTTTCCTTTTGTGACCTAGTGGTTATGTGGATGGCATTGATTTCAAAGAGAGGAGGTGAAGGAGATGAAGGGGTCATGGCCTGCTGATGAGATGTCAATGTGGTTGAAGAGGTTGGAGGGATATGGGAAGGTGTCGAGGGTTAGTCAATAGTGTCCTTAAGCAGAAGAGTGTCTTTCTCCATGTAGCGATGAATGATGGTCTTAAGGGCACAACAAGTCTTAGTGTCGTGTCCTGGTGTATGATGATATAGGCAAATCTTAGTATCGTCGAACCAGGAAGGCTTCGACCTGAGGGGTTGGAATGGCTTGATAGGCAGAAGGGTTATTCTAGAGGTCTGTAAAAGTCAGTGCAATATCAAAGAGTATGAGCCCACTAAAGGGTCTATGCTCGTTGATGTGTGAGATGCTGGTGACTTTTGCTTGGGCGGAGTTGAGGGAGGCTTCTGTACCACCTTGTGGGTTGATGGTGTGGCCACATGAGGAGATGGCACTTTCTTCGTGAGAGGTGTCAAATTTTTTGGAGAGGGTAGGCTTGTGGTAGGCAAAGGAAGCAAAGGAGGCAACTTGTTTTGATTAGAGGTTGGAGTGGGGAGGACTCTGATTATGGTCGAAGGATGAGGGCCTAAAATGGAGTGCAATGTTGATGGAGGAAGAGGAGTTCACCACTATGGTTTAGCAGTCTTCTTTGGTTTGGTTTGAAGACTACTATTAGTCAAGGTATGGTCCAGGTCTACCTTCACTTGTGGATGAGTGAGGTTAGGGACAGGGAGAACGCCGAGTGTCTTGATTGGTTTTGATGGGGTAGATGAGGGTTTCGGTCTTGATGTGGATGGTCATGGTTTTGAAGGTTTAGAAGTAGAGGTCTGGTCTTGGTTGGAAGTCTTGGGATATTTTTCCATGGGAGGGTTAGTGGCATGAGATGAGATGGCACGAGCATGTTGAAGAGCTTTAAGTCACTCCCACAGTACCTGATGCTCCACTTTCCTTGTAGGGAGAAGTTTGAGTTTCTCCACTAATCGAGAAAATGGCTGAGAAGATATTGGATGAGGTTTGGGTCTTTGAGAAGATGTGGATGGTTATGGGGCTGAAAATGAGGTTGGTGTAGCAATCTCAGACTCAAGGCATGATGAAGACACAATGGGTTCATCTTTGGTCAGAGAAGGAGGAGAGACAGGTTCTTCCCTAGGTGGAGAAGAAACCAGAGAATGAGGCTCCTCAAGAGGGTAAAGGGTAGGGATGATTGCACCCTCCACTTGCGGTTGAGGAGTAGGAAGGGTTGGGTCCTCCATAGGTAGCAAGGAGGACGGTGAGACTGGTGGTGCCGGTATGGTCGAGGCATCCTCTAGTATAAGGGAAGTAAATGGAGAACTAAGAGGAGAAGCAGGTTCATCCACATGTGATGCACTGATGGGTGGACTAACCTCTTGAGTCTGTGTGAGAGGTTGGTCAGAGATGAAGGGTGAGACCGTATTTACTGTGCATATGTTATGTTTGTGAGTGTCATCAGTCATAGTCTACACATTGTTTTGGGTAGGAGGATGATTGGGAAATGGTTACTTGAAGATGTCTATGCCTTGATTGGGTGGCACATTTGGATTGTCGAGGACAAGGTCACCCTTTTCAAGCATGTCTTGGATGACATTTTTAAGAGTCTTGTAGTTGCCCGTGTCATGGCCTTTAACATGGTGGTAGTTGCAAAAATCATTTTCCCTATACCACACAGGGATGGTGCATGAGGGATAAAATTGTGGAGGCAATTAGATTTGGGGGAGATTGAGAACCCCCTATTTGACAAGCTTGTCCAGCATAGATGTGTATGACTCTTCGAGCGGAGTATACTGTCGTTGCATGTACCTTTGCTGGAATTGGTGAGTGATGCTTTGGGATGTGGATGGCTCAGGTTGGTTGGTTAAAGGTGAAGAGGATGAAGGTCTAATGACTACAGCATTTGTTGATGCCTTAGATTTAAGATTAGATGAAGAAGGTTTAGAAGAGGAGTCATTGTTATTGGTGTTGGGGTTATTACTTTGCAACTTGACTTTGTTCTCCTCGATGGCACATAATTCAAGCTTTCAGGCCATCGTGAAGGCTTCGTCAAAGGTGTGAAAGGTCTAAACCTGCAAGGTAGAGGAAATATGCTTGGCACAGGCCTAACAGAAAAGTTTGATAAGCTCGGGTTGGGGCAGAGAAAAGGAGAGCTGATTGATGAGGCCTCTCTAGTGAGCAATGAAATTGGCTATGGATTCATCCTCAAACTACCAGATAGAATAGAGGTCTGTGATTGAGACCTTTTTGGTGATATTGATAGAGAAGTCGTTGAGGAAGAGTTGGGCTAATTGGGTGAATGTGAAGAGAGAATGGTTGGCAAGAGAGTTGTACCAGTCAAGAGCAGCACCAGAGAGTGACATGGAGAACATGCATAGAAGTAATGCATCATCATGGGCAATGAGATAGCAAGCATGTCTGAATGCCCATAGGTGCTATTGTGGGTCTTTCTTGCTTTGGAAATGAGAAAATTTAGGAAGCTCCCACTGACTGGGATACGGCCTAATCGAGATGGAAGGATGGATGGGTTCGTTGCAAATTTGTTCATATGAGAGGGCATTGTGTGAACCAAAAATAGAGGTCTCGAGACTAGTCATTTTGTCCATCAGCATTTTGATTATGTCAGCTAATGGATTGGTGGGTGGAGTGCCCCCTAGATTATAAGGTGCTTAGAAGGTATTGAGAGGGGCATATGACGTGGTTGGTTGCGCTTGTGTAGGCGCAACATATGGGTAGCTAGTCATCAGGGCGGATGTTGAAGCCAAGGGCACTTATGTTATGGGGTTGGTAGGCACAAATTGGATAAGGGCTGTCAAAGGTGGTTGAGGGGTGGCCACACTTGTTGAAGGGTAGGTAGTTACTCTTGTGTTGATAGGTGTAAGAGTAGGGGGGATAGAGACCACTAGGTTTTGGAAGGGCGTAGGATTTGGTTGAGTAGTTTGAGGTTAAGGGGGTGCCAAAACCCCCATGGAGGTAGGTCTAGAAGGAGAGGTTAAATTTTGAAGGTAGGACATGGTCGGGTTATTAGTTGAGGTGTTGGCTTTATTATCTATAGGTTGAATTATGGATGCTGTTGATGTGATCATTGTCTTGACTAAGGAAGTTGGGATCCCATAAATTGGGTTGCCTAAGGAGTCTCGCGTTTAGCTTTGCATGAGATAATGTTGAAGGGCTCTGCCATTGAGGTCCAAGAATATTTCAAAGTCTTGGTCCCCTTTAGGGACAATGGGAGACTGAGTTGGGGTCGGTCGAGTAGGAGTTCTTTCGGTCTCCGAGTGGAACTCCATTATAGGACTGGGTATGGATGGGGAAGGCAGAAGTGATTGATGCCTTGCTTGGTCAAGAAGAGCCTTGGTTTGACTGTGTGTCAAAACCATTCAAGGCAAGAAGGGTCAGGTTCTAGAAACTGTGTTTTTTCAGCTTCAAAAACTCAGAATGTGGTTTTTGGCAAAAAAGGGGCCAGGTTTTAGGCTACTGTTTTTAAAAAAAGGGACTATGACAGTGACCAACGTCGGTCAGATAATTGATGTCGGTGAGGAAAGGTTGCCAATGTTGGTGGTAAAACTGATGCCAGTGATTGTGTTTTCTAGAAACCCAAAAGATTTGAGAGTTTTTGGAAAAAAGGAAGAAGAACATCCTCACTAGCTCAAACAAGTAGATAAGAACAGAAAAGATGAATAACACAAGCAGATCCTAAGCGTTAAATCCCTAGGAATGAATTATTAGGATCATGTTGGATTATGCCTTAGAATGTGTTTAGGAAGATTGGCTTTTGAGACAGGTCCTAGAAGAGGTAGTCTATGGATGGTTTCAGGTTTTGTTTAGGCGCTCAAGAGTTTGGGTTAGGTTTCATACATGGCCTGGTGCTAAGGAGTAAGCTCCCCTCACTTCACAAGCCCAGTGATACGCTGGTCTCACTTAGCCAAAATATACTTTCCCTAGAGATTATCCTTTGCTAGAGAACAGAGTGGGCTTTCCCCTTGGTGATGAAATCCAAGTGGGATTGTCAGGACGAGTAAGGTATTCGCTGGGTGATGAAATCCCAGTCGGGCCTTGTCTCAGGTGAGTTTTGATGTTTGATTTGTGTAAGTGATTTGGTTGTGTAACATAAAGTGATCTATGATTAATTCAAGATGCGGTTGTTAATTACTAGATGTGGACTAAGAAATATAAGCAAGCAGAAATGAAATGCAATGTGTTTTAAGCCCAAGTCGAAATGCTAGTTCGTATGAAGACAAATGGAGAAAGGGTTGAAGAGTATGACTTTTGACTAGTCTATGATGCAAGAAAATAAAGAAGAGTTCTTTTTAATCCTGCTTACGATGTCTTTTGGAAGAGATAGAAGGAAGAGGTGAAAAGGAGAAACCTAAAGCACCCTATATGAAAAGAAAGAAAAGAACCCAAGGAAGACCCTAGGGTCCCACCGGGCGTGCCATAATGTTTCCAAACAAGATTTCACTTTTCACATTCAAAAAGGAAAATGAGAAACTAAGAAGAAAGTGGATGAGGGTTTGTATGTACCCGGATGTGGACTTGTGCACCAGATTCAGATGATAGCAGGAACTCCTCTTTGGTTGTGGAGGATGACACCTGAAAGAGAAAGAGACAAACACAAAAATTGTTAGAAGGCTAGAAAGTGAACTGCCAAGTGGAAGCTTGATCCTAAAAGTGCAGGGACTTCTTGGAGGATGACAGTCCACTATTAAAAAATAAAATATTGACAGAAACAGAAATGATTAAAGACAGAATGAAGAAGTAAAAAGCAAATACATACCTATTGTAGCAATTTGCTTTGCACAATCACCGATGTCGGTGGTTCTGCCAGCGTCGGTCAAGGAAGGTCGCCGACATGGGTTAGGCTACCGACATCGGTAGGGGAAATGGTCAAATTCAGTTGGGGTAATGGCCAAGGACAAGTTTTAGACCTGGTTTTAGTTTGCATAGTGGTCTGAGGTTTCGTCTGAGGGTTAGGAAGACTGTTTGGGAGTCAGAAGGATTCCTTGGAGGTCTGTACAGAGCTAATTGGGCTGAGAATATGGTCTAGAAAGGGACTGGCTGAGTGACAGAGGCAAAAGGGGGATGAATGGGAGACAAGGATTTGAGAAGGCCTTTTAGCCTCTCAAGAAAGGACAAGGAAGGTTGTGGGTAGTGGGCTGGATTAGCAGATGAATTCAAATAAGAAATAAAATGAAAACAAGAAAGTGCTTACCTCCTACCTGCTAAAGGAAGAATGGAGGAAACTTGTTGTTGGAGCTATTGAAGGACCTGCAAGTGCCAAGAGCCTGGAGCTATCTCTATAGAGTGCCTGTAGTTACTAATGCTTGCTGTGTGAGATGGAGAGAGAGAGAGAAATAGAATGCCAAGTGCCAAAATATTTCACGTTCGTGGGGGGAGGATGACCAAAGGGTTAGACACAATTTCGGTGTCTACACAAACTAAATACTAAGAGTAAAACACACAAGCCCTAGTAATAAGCAAGACTCAAGTGTAAACTAATTATGTTTAGATATATACATGAAAGTGGGTTTCAAAATTGGTTTGATAAGGTGAATTGGATCATATCAAAGGATCAAAGACTTATGAAAATAATGTAAAAACACTATGTTTAAATTTGGCTTCACAATTTTGACTCTCAGAAACTTGGTCATGAATGAACTTCAAATAATCTAGACCAAAATGGGTAGCATAACAATGATTTTTAGAAAAAAAGGCCAAAAATGGTTTTGTTATTGATTTGAACTAATGAAAATGGTTGAAATAATTTTGACAACATAACAATGTATTTCATAAACAAATGGCATGGATTGGTTTTTCTCTAGCTAAGGTAAATGGTTTGGGTGATTTTGGTAGCATTACACTTCTTTGTGTAAACAATGTATGTAACATGTTTATTATCACTTGTATTTTCACCCTTTTAGGATATACCTAATCTCTCCTCATCCAACTGGCATAATGGAAACACCTCTAGGCTTGTGCATAGCCTAAGGATGAGGTGAATATCTAGATAGGGATAGCTCCCTTGATGTACCACTTTGGATTAAAGCTACACCTAAAATTTTTTTTGGGGGGGGGGGGGGGAAGGGAGAGAGATAATTGAAATAAAACTATTATAATGGAGGTGATACACCAAATAAGATGATGACTTCCAACCAGTTGCATGTTACACATGAAATCAAGGGACAAACTAAACACACACTTCTCCAATCAACCTCTTCTCACATCAATGTTACATTATGAGGTTATGGATGAATGTGAAAATATAAGAGGAATATAAAAAATGCCTTGAATGGAACTAATGAATATACTAACTCACTCAATCCTTGACATTTCCTAGAACACGTCACATGCCCTGCAATAATAAGCTTTCTAACTGTAAATAGGATGCAAGAATGAGACAACATGTTAAGGAATCCATATTCTTCACTAAGAAAGATCCAAAATTCAAGTAAAAAACACTAATAAAATTCATGAAGAATAAAAAATAAGTATTTTTACAGATCAAATGGTATGTAAATGATTAGGGTTTCTTCATACTTAGGTGGACCATAAATTACAGTGGCCAAAATGGCTAGTTCTTATAGAAAATGAGAGAGAGAGAGAGAGAGAGAGAGAGAGAGAGAGAGAGAGAGAGAGAGAGAGAGAGAAGTCCAAGGGTCATAAGGACACTTGTAAAGATAATTAAATAAATTAATTTTGAATTAGAAGAGGATATTAGACAAACCATGTAAGTTCAAGAATCCTAAGTGTCCATCCAAGTCATCAAACTCTTGTAAAGTGGCATAAAACTCCTTATTCTAGATCAAAACAATACCTTCATGATTTGGACCTATTTGAACGTCCCAAAACTGATTATGGATAGTTTTTATGATTTTAATGAATGGTATGTATTTCATACATGCCTCTTCATATATTGGTTGAAGTCTTAGTCATTTGGAATTATTTGGAAAGGAGTCAGCACTGCTTATGCCCTAAGAAACTCCCCCTTCATGCACCCTGCACACTTGGCCTCAAAATTGGATTTAGTTTTTCATGAAAATACATGAGATGGATTGGATGAAATTTTTTAAATCCCTATATGGTATTAGAGGCATCAATAACACCTTTAAATTACCTCACTTGAAGTTTTCCACCCTTCTCACTAGCTTGTTCACTATGCCAGTTTTGACTGGCTAAGATGAAACACCTAGTTAAATAACTTAGGAACCATTCCAAGGAAATAAATTTACATTGTGAATTATCTTAAATCCTATTCTTCCCTCCCATGTGATTGGAATCTATTGAAACCTCTTGTACCTTGTAAAACACATAAAATAGTCAATAAAACCCTATTTTACACCCTATCCATACAGTTGAAAAGCTTGGGAAGTAGATTGAGGGAATCATCTAAAATGTCCAATTATCATCATATTAAAACCATTCCATCATATTATCTTTCCAACTCCATTTCCTCAAACTAGTATTTACAATGGTTTAGCAAGGGTTTTGAGCAATTTGACCTCTTAGGAATTGTTCATAAAAACTTGACTTTAGAATTGCTAAAAGAATACGCAAATATGTCCTTCAATACCATTAATAACCTACCTAAACCCCTTTGGAATTTATTCATAGTCTCCAAAAATATGTGAGTATCTAAAATTCTCTTATCAAGCTCTTCTTTCCATTTCTTGCAAGTCTAGTATTGTTATTAAGCCAAAATGGCTTCCTCAAAGGTTTATTTGCCTTAAAAAAGATTTAAAACATCTTACATACACACATATACATTATCCAATAGGTTTTATTTGTCATCTAAATCCAAATATGAAGTTGACCTCCTCATTTGGATGCTAGGCCATCAAGATGAGATTTTTCCTTAAATGAAATGATATTCATAATTTACATAGTGTTTTTCAACTTACTACACCTCTCTAAAACACTCAATCATTCCATTGACCCACCATTTTCATCTTTTTCACTAAAATAGGTAGTTTGCATTCAAGGGGAAGTACCCTCTATTTGAGATAAAATAGAGGGTAATTACCCTATTATCCTACAAAAACTAGATATTTAATTGGATTACTCATGAATTATATAGCATATTTACTAATTTTGAGCTCTCAATCAAGTCAACAAACCTCTCAACTCATTCAAAACCTAAAACAGACCCATAGTAGAATGGATTGTGTGCAGGATTCAAGACTGTGGACCATATGATATACATTAGCATCACTTTATTTAATTGTTTTTTATCATGAGAACTCCATAATAATATCATTATCATATTTTTAAGGCATATCATTTCCATTTGTTTATCCAATATTCCACATGCTCTCTACACTCTTGCCTAATCAAGACTGAGTGTGTTACCCTAACTGTGTCTTATCATTTGACTATGTTTTTTGTGCATGGGAGGGGGGAATATAGGTATGTATTCATTGGTAATAATTAATTATCTTTCTCAAAACCTTCCAAGATCATTTTTCACTAACTTGGATTAATTTTTCTCATGTTCATGCCATCTTCTTACCAAGAACATTGCCTTCCCTATTCTGACTGAGATACTCTACCTTAATGAACCTTGTAGGTGTATATTAGTTTTGATTAAGATTTTTAATGATGTTAAAATAAATTTCATGAAAAATTAGGTCAATATATTGTATTAACACATGTTTTATTTATATTATTTTCCCTAATCACCACCTAGACATCAAGCTCAATTGACTGTCTACCTACAATCACCTATAGGTGACTGTAGGAGGCCTTATAGGTGGCTATTAACTCCAAAATATATACTAAATAATCTTTATAAACACTTGAGATATTTATAAATCATATTTAGTCTCCTTTCACAACCAAAATTATCTATCCATACTTGAATCTCACTTCATGACTGGGCTAAGAACCAAGGTCTGTTGTAGGTGGATGTCCCTAAACACAAGAACATTTATAGGTTGGTGTGGGCTTAGAAAATCATCATTGTTTCTCTTAAAATACTTGAAATATTTGATAAATTTTCTAATCAAATTTTCAAACCATAATCATACCTTAATACTCATATATTCAAGAAAATAAAACCCTTCTCAAATTTGAACTCCATGTTGGTTGTAGGTGCTTGTTTTCATGGCCTATGTACAGACTGAAGGTGTATAAGAAGAAAAACACAATGCATTATCCTCTTTAATATGGTCCTTTAGATCATGATTACCAATTTAAACCATTTTAAACATTCAAACATGGTTCATAGTCTATTTTGTAACTTTTCATGAAAAAGGTTCCTTTTAGACTCAAGCTGGTAGATGATAATGCCTGAGTTTAGTGTTTTTACAAGCAATTTTAGACTTCAAAATTACCATCCTTCACTGCTCATCTTTTCTTCAAACATTGCAAGGTCATTTTCATAGATGGAGGCTAAAATATAATCACATTATAAGGCATAAAATTCATTGAAAACATTGTAAAAATATACCAACAAAACCTTGAAGAATTCTTTTTGCAAATTTAGGGACAAAATGCCTAAAACTTAGTCATCATCCTTTTGAAGTCATTCTCAACCTTGTCTATCAACCTATCAATTCAAAAAAGTATATCATGATGTTTTCATCTTATCATAACCTCAATAAGGGTTCAAAATTTTATTTAAACACTTTAAAATGGCCTTTTCACTCTTTGTATTACCACCTATAGGTGGTTATTCTCTAGAGCAGGTAGAAAATGGTCTTGTGAGCAATGTTCATGATTTATATGTTTCAATGAAGTTTATGCCTTATAAAAAGTTTTAAAAGGAATTTATTAAATATAAAAAACATACTTATCTTAAACATATCCTTTCAATATGGTTGGTCTCTATGAGGAATCCTATAAGTGAAGATGGAGTTGTGTGCAGACAAACAACAAGATTGGTGTGATGGGTAGTGATATCATGAATTTGACACTATAACCTTATCCATGCTATTTCAAAGAGATTAAAAAATATATCAAGATATAACTATATTTGAGGGGAACTTATATACCATGTTTCAACATTTGAAACCTCTTGTTGGTACCTATAGGTTAGCATGTTCATGGTTACCTAACTATGTTTTCTTGTATATGACTGTGATTCCATGAAGAGATAACTTGGGAAAGGAGATTGAGAGTTTAAAATTACCAATAAAACATAAAATAATGTAAGCAAAAACATATTCACCCTCAAATAACACCATAAAAATAATAAAATACTTCAAATGGTGAAAAAACTACTTGTTGCACATAAAAGTGCTCCCTCCTAGAACCTAAGCTACTTGACTCATCCAAACACCTTGAAAAATGAAAAAAAGCATGGATATATTTATATAATTAATTAAAAATCATATTAAATCAACCTCATCAACTATTTCATATGAAATTACTAAAAATGGAACAAAACGTATAAGGTGCATGAAACAACAAGGAGACAAGTACAATCAACATCATGGGCATGGTTCATGAAGTACATGCCACAATTATTCAAAATATTTATATATACATTAAGGTATTTGAGTTTAGTTTCACCTCCACAAGGTGTTTTATTTGAAACCTCCTATGTTGGTTGTACCAACTACAAACCTGAATACTGTGTTTGCTTACCAAGAAGTGTGAAAAAGGAGAAGAATGGTTTTGTGATAAAAATGGCACTTCTAGAGAACTTTATTCTCCCATGTGGCACTCTTGCCCATGGGTCTTACAAGTGCCAAACTCACCTTTTTCCAAGAAAATTATTCTTTCTTCTAAAGCACCTGCCACCTTCAGTTACCAATAGTTGATTAAGATATATGAGGACACATGTAATGTGACATAACGTTTTTAAACCTTCACACTTCCCAAGAAATCCATACAAGTCATTAAATACCCCTTTTTGACCTTACAATGACTCAAAAAGACTAAAAGGACTAAAATCACCAAATACAAAGGCTAGTACAAAATTAAATGACATTAATTAACCTATAAAACACATTGTGACATATGTATTAGACCCCTAAAACACCTAAAAGTCAATTTTTTACCTAGGGGTGCCCCAATTTGACCTAAAGATCAAATTTGGTCAAGAATGTTATTTTTTTAATGTTTTAGAATTTTTTAATTTTTCACAAAGTAATTTTAGACTCAAAATGCAAGTAAATAATAAGAATTACTAAGTGCATGCTCTTATGCTAAATAACACAAGGTGTACATTGTATCTGCTAAACTTCTACCAATATACTAGTTCTTGAAAGGAATTAATTATTAATATAATAATAAAGAGTGTATGTAGGTAGAGTTTTTTAATCCCCTTCTATCTCTCAATAACTTTTACATGGAAAGGAACTTAGAGCACTAAAGCAACTTGGCATTGGTGGGACAATTCATGACATGTGGGGTCAATTAATCTAAATTTTTTGAGTGGATTTCCAAATGGTCTATGAGTTTCTAGAAAAACTTGGGCACAATAAATATCCATCAATGGATTAAAACCATCTATCTTTTTATGAAAGGGACCTATCCCTTTCACAACCACTTCATCCATGTACTATTTAGTGAAATGCAATGTCTAGATCACTACATGACCTGAGACCCCTTCTAGCTGGCTATGCTAACTACTCAAATTTTGTCCTAGTGGATAGTGCTCAATTTTATACTCCAATGGATAAGTAGGGTTTGAACAATGTTGGGAGATCAAACATCAAATTAGTTCCCTCCTAAATAACTTTTAAGGAGGCAATGAACTTTGACTCACAAGCCAAAAAAAGAAAAAAAATAACTTAGTCATTTTTGAGCCATCCATGTCCCCAGAAACAAGGAGATTGCATACACAACATTTATTCAAGTAGACTCAAACAAATAAGAATAAAAATTCATTTTTGTTCATCTAAGTTCCCTAAATGGGACAAGGGGAGAGCATAGGCACAAGGTATTGCTAAAATAAAACTAAGCTAATGCTTTGCAAAAATAAAGAAAAAAAAGAAAGTGCTCTTAAGAGCTCTTAATCTAAATCTAAATGTTCTTTTTAAGCACCTATTGGAAACATGATTAAAATTTGTCCTTTGTTTGAAACTTTGAAATAATGAAAATCAATTTTTTTTAAACACCAAAAGAAAGATGTGAAATGAGTTTTACAGCTCCAAAAGATAATGTGAAATGGCCTTTTTAATGAGTTAAACTTCTTATCTTTTTCTTAATACCCTATAAAAAATATTAGAGTATTGATTTATGCTTTATTAGATTGCATAAAAAAAGAAAAATTTTGAATATTGAAAGTCTCAAGTTTTTGGTCTCAGGGTGAAGTTTCCATTTAATATAATGTTTTCGCTATTTTTAGGAACCTACACAAAAAATAAACAATAAACTATATAGAGATGATTCTAGCAATTAAAAGGATGCTTTCACTGATTATTAGAGACACTTTTTCTATTATTATGATAAATTCTCTAAATAGAGTGATGATTTCACTAAAAATAAAACAAATTCACTAATAGCGTAAATTTGAACCTAGAACATTTTCATTGAAGTGTAGAATGTTTTCATCGAAATGCAGAATGTTATCACCAAAATGTAGAACATTTTCATTTAAGAACAAGATAGCACTATTGGAAATGTATTATGAACATTTTCACCAAAACTCAAGAAATGGACTATGTATACACAAAATATCTTAAAATTTTATAAATTATTTATGCTTTTTATCTTATATGAACCCATAAAGTCTCAATCTCTCTGAGTGCATGCCTTAAGGGGTGCACTAGGAAAGGTATGGGCAAACCATTAGTACTTCATAGGATTTTTCTCCCCTTACTACCACTTTCTATCTACACAACCATCTCCTAAAAACATTCCCCTAATCTTTGCCTCCTCTTTTACACCTCCTCTAGTCATTTTCCACTTTTATTAGCCCTTCTCTAGCCTAAATCCCTTTTTGATAGTTTATGTTACATTTTTGGCCCCATCGACCTTGTACTCTAATTGATAAAAATTACTTAGGGTTTAGGTCAGCCCCTGACTAACCTAAATTGAGACCTAATTTTTTTTTGTCAATAAAGATATAAGGTCGATTGGGTTAACCTTATCGGCCTAAACATTTGAAAAGGACTAGGGTTAGATCTACCTATATAAACTCATCTATGTCATCATTTATAAGAGAATAAAAGAATTATATATATATATATATATATATATATATATATATATATATATATATATATATATATATATATATATATATATATATATATATATATATATATATATATATATATATATATATTGTGCATCTGTTTATCCACTATTCAACTTGAGGATCATAACTTAGAGTTTCATACTTTCTTTGGAGATATAGATCTTGTCTTGTGAATAAGTATTTTGGATGAATCAATAGGTTGTGCATCCTAAAGTTGATTTATCTTTGTCATCTTTGTATAACATAATACCTCTTGTAAATAACCTTGGCCAAGGGAGAGATTGATTTTTGTTGGGTTCATATTCAAAGGTAAGTATTCCTAACTTTAATTTTCTTTTATAAGAGTATATAGATATGCATTTGTAATTCTCTCCCATGCATTAGTATTATGTATACATTAACATGAGGATGTCTTCTATGTATATTTACTATTAATGTTTAATACCCACACTTTGTACCACAAGATTTGGTGAGCACTATATTATATTTTACTTGTTATTAGTTTAGTGAATATGAAATCATAGGACCTAGTTAGTCTTATTGCATATTTTTTCTTGACTAGAGGCTTTGAAACCCTCCTTAGTGAATTTATTATGGTAAGAGATCCCTTGACTAGGTCTAGTGGATCCATCTTGGTCATGACCCTGAATATCTAATGTGTTGACAATCAAAAGTGTTGGTAGGATTTATCTTCTCTGAGCTAGGATTGATTTATAGATCAATTATATTTCACTTTGCATACATTCTAGTGAACTCGATGTGAATCTAACCCTTGCAAGTTTTATTTCACACAATCATTTTTGGCATTTTATTATATTTTTCCATATTTGTAGTATTATATTGAAATAATTGGTATAGTTCTAAAAAATTTTGTGTAGGTTTAAAACACACCCACTTCAAAATGACTTTGTTCTATATGTGTATGTCTTCATCAGCTATAGGTTATTGGATCAAATAGGTCAACACAATACTCTTCTTCAATTCCATATTAGCATACATTGTCAAACATGTAAAATTTGTCTACTAATTCCTATCAGTATACAAGTCAGCAAACACTATGAAATAGGTTGATCCTACTCCTTATTATTCTTTAGCATACATGGTTTTAAAGAACTTCATTGAACTAGTCAACCTAGTTTTTAGAATTTGATAATAGCAACTAAGGAATTTCAACATAAAAGTTGAAATATTAATTATCTTCAAGCCCATCAAGGTTCCTTTATTTCCTCTCTCTATCATTTCATTACTTCTTTTAGTTCTATTTTTCACAATTTAGTAGTCTTTAAAACTATAACCCTATAGCTAACTAGGTCAACCTAGTCGACCTAGTTCTTTAGTCTATCTTCTGTCTAAGAGACATATTCAACCTATTTGACTCTATTCTTAAATAACTTGCTTATATAGAATAATAGTGACCTAATCAATCTATTCTATATTATTTTCATATAGCATCACTTGAACCAAATTTGTATTATTCTTAATAAATTAATTAAAAACTATTTGATAGTAATTAATTCACATTTTCTTTTTAATTATTTGCATGTTTATAATAAATTACATAGTCTAGATAGTTGGTTTTTCAAATTACCATGTTAGTTACACTCTTTTAATATTTTACACACACTACCAAATCACATCACATTCAAAATGCATTTAAAGATTTGTCCTCCCAAGGCCGACCTACTTGCATTTCAGCACTAAGGGGGAGGCTAACTTGATTTTTAAGTCAAGTATAAATACATGGTTAGTAATATATATTGTAAAATCACCTGACACCCTTATCAGTACAAGATTGTGAAGTGAGGGGGTAGGCCCAAATACCAAACCAATACCATTACTAACATAGATCCCTTTCATCCCAAACACCCTGAAACCATCCATAGACTACTTTCTATTTCCCTATTTCAGCCAACTCTCCTATCACATTTAAATCAAAATTTTCTAATAATATAATAACACTTAGGGTGACCAATTAGCATTTAATTTTCAATTTATTTCTTACTCTTTGATTATTGCATGTTGTATTTCAAAAACTTGTATTAGCCAACATTGGTGTAAGGTTTTGTGTTATGTGCCCCAATTGGATCAATCACATTGATCCAATTATTTGTGTGTTTGCTTTCATTCTTACTTTAATTATCTTGAAAAAAATTTCCCTAGTTTTAGAACAATATTGTTTTGGTTGATACAGTCTCCTATATAATATATTTTTCTTCTTATCAGTAGTACATAGTCAGCCTGTATGATTATGTCTTCTTATTCTCCATTTCAGTTCTCTATCTAATAGTACACAATTGACTTGCAAGATTGTCCATCCTTAACAGCCTATTTTACCTCCCTATTTGTAATATAGAGTCAACTTGAATGACTTTATATTCTTATCTACTTGTTGGGTTCTAGAACACAATTGATCTACATGAATCTTTATCCGATTTTCTAACTTTATCTCTACATCATCTTTGTCCTTTTTAACCCTTGTCTCTCATCATGAACTTCTTGTTTGAGGATAAAATAGAGTTTAAATCAATAAATATTATGAGATTTACCAATCTCAATAGTTTTTCCCATAAATATCTTATGGATCCCACTCTAGATGAAATTAATATGCACATGGCTGCTCACACTATAAATTATGGGACTTCTCCTCATGCATCTTCATTTTATAACCCTCTATTATCATTAGAATATCAGCCTAAATTAGAGTATACTCCATTAATGATTTTCAATGAGTTTCCTCGACATCAAGGAAAAAACCCTTCTACTATTTACCACCTTATGATAAGTGGTCAAGCAGAAGAACCTAATTCACCTTCCCCTACATTCTCACATGGATTTGGGGGAAATAACTTCTTTACCTCTTAACCTCTTCCTTATCTTTTGAACCCTTCTCATACTATGACCTCTTCTTCCTTGATTTACTCAACCACCATGCCAAGTATCTCTACTAACATGGTAGGTTCCACATCTAGTGTGCCTTTTCCAAAACTTGCTCTTCTCAATTCCTCCAGTAGTGCATGATTTTCTACCCATGGTAATCATGCCACTAGTGTTTCTTCTTATAATCCTTCTACTAGTGCATATTTTACAACCTCAGATAATCATGCTACTAGTGCCTCTTTTTCTAAAAATACCTCGTAAGATACTAATATCATGCATGCCACTACTCATAGTGGTATCCAAGCCACTAATACCAATGCTAATTCTTTGCATGTTGTGAATAACACCACTCAAACCCATCAACTTTTGTTTAAAAATCTTAACCAAATGAATGCTTTCCAATCTATTAATTCTAAATAGTTGATGCAAATGTAGAATCACCTTTTTCATATCCAAAATCACCCTCAATATGTTCCATGAGAAGTGCACAACCAAAATTCCCCCCACCCCACTCCCCCTAAGGGATTTTCATGACAATCTTATCCCTCAATCACCACATGTTAAAAAAATAATCAAACACCTTCAAAATGACACTCTTACACCTAAAATTTCTAACATATATATAAGAGGTATCACCCCTACCATTAGTTACACCAGATTAATTGATCATACCTTACACTTAAAAACATTTGGAAATCTATATAAAGATTAGGTCAAGTTAAACACTTTTGCTACTACCAAGCTCTTAGTGAAAACCCTATTTGGAGATGTTTTAGATTGATATAACCAACTCAAATCTCATTCCATCTTTAGTTTATAAGATCTAGTTCATACTCTAATACAAGAGTTTAAAATTAGTGACTTCCTTGAAAATACCTTGTCTCACTTTATTAATTATAACTTGAAATAGAAACCACACAAGCTTTCATCAAATAATGGAAGACCTTATCTAACAAGTGTGAACACAACATGGAAGATGATAACCCATTTCATCTATTCACCAATTCTCTCTATCCTAAGATGTAATAGTGGGTTCATAATCTTTCTCCACAAACTTTGGAATAGGCCATCGACCAAGCCAAGTGTCAATATTTCCTTGTGCACCATTTTGAGCCCTCCCAACCTCTTATGTACACTTTCATGCTCATAAAAAATAAAAATTATCATACTACTAATTATGGTGTCACTGATTTTTATGATACCATTCATAATATTCAATCCATTACTCCCAACCATGCTCTGTAACAAGATTCCCCTCCCAACCACATCTATAATCCTTAATTTTCTCCAACAAGAAACATAAATATTCATAAAACTTTATCCTTATAATAAATATAAAATAGTATACCAAGGCATATTCCAAGAGGGTTTGATACCACTCACCCTATGAAATCATGGTATGATCTAAATAAATTTTGTTGGTTTCATGCTAGCTTGGGTCACTCTCATGAGACTTGTAGGCAATTATGTAACTTAGCTATTGATTTCCTCCTTGGTTAAAATTTTAGAAATTATTCCCTCATTCATCAATGCCAAAAAGCCTATGACATTTCCCAAATCTCATGAAACACAAATTAAAAATCAAGCTTTAAACTAAGATAATTTTCATCTAGCTATCTATAAAAACCCTCTTCCAAACCATCAAAACACTAATGATAAGCCTACTCCTTCCACAAATAATATTGATAGTATTATATACCCCACTCTCAATGAGAATGTGGTCCACATGAATAATATGTGAAGGTTAGTTGCCTTCATTGACTCTCATCCCACCCACACACACCAATCATCTCACACTTTTTATGTTATCCAAGCTTCTTCCTAAACACACCTAACTGAGTTAGGGTAAGAGGACCTTATCTATTTGGATGATAAAATTCTAACACTTCCATTGGATAACACCTCTCATACCATTTCTATAATTTTTCTAACCTCTTTACCCATCATCAATGATGTTCAGACTTCTAACACTATTACTTCAAATCTATCAAAAACTAAAGTTGCATTAACTACCTCACCCTTTCATGATAATCAACCAATTTTCCCCATAATTAAACCTCTTACATCCTCTCAACACAAATTTTCATGCACTTCTACTCCTCCTTTCAAGTAAATACTCCAACACTACACACATCTATCCAATAATCCACTTATGGGTTATGATGAATGGGATACTATCATAGAACTTACTAATCTCCCATATCAAATTCCATTTTTTGAACTCATGCAAACTTATCTACATCATCGTAACCACCTTATGTAACTCCTATTTAAAATTAAAATCCCCCATCTTCCCCTATCAGAATGTGACACTACCCTATTTCAGTCACAATATCCCATCTTACAATAGTGCGAAGACATGTCTATATATGTTGATGAAACCATGGACACTTCTCTCTCTCTCAAATTTAATATTACTTATATAATTCTAGATGATATTTTGATTCATATAGATGATCCTCCCCTATTTATAAGCATCTAAATTAGTGACATCCAAGTCAATCATGTCTTGATCGATAAGGCTTCTAGTACCTGTGTTGCCTCCCTCAACTTCATTAGAAACCTTGGATACTCTAAATGTAATCTCAAGTCCACATGCAACATATGTTAAGGTTTTAACTAAAGGTAAATGCCTCCCTTAGGTTGTGTGTGGCTTCCTATCATCATCCCATAAGTCACTAGTTGAGTGAAGGTTATGATATTTAATTTTCCTCTTTCTTATATTATCTTGCTTTGTAGACCATGGACTCATTACATGAGGGTTATCACCTCTTCTACCTGCTAATGTCTCAAGTTCCCTCATAATGGTGAAATATATAGGATTCAAGGTGATATTAACACTTGGAATTTTGAATAATTCCAAGACTATGGTATATTCAAAATTCTAACCCTTGTACCCTGACAAGTGTTCCATTCTAAGAATCTTGATGTTTTAATTTCCCTATCAACTCTATGTGATATTACCATGGTCATCCTGAACTCATCAAGAATATACCACCTAACCTATTAGATTATGATGATGATGATCCTAATGAGATCAACCTCAAGATAAAAAATTTTGATTTATCTCCTCATCTCATTTCTTAGCTTTCACCTTCTCTAAAGATGTGTTCCCATCAACCACCTAGTGATGATATACATGTATTCTTAACTAAGACGTGGCACTCTATTCATCATGCCACCTCTAGTGATAAAATCATCACTACTTGAATAATTTATCTTCATAAAACTAACTATGATGATGGTTATACCTTAGATGACCCATTTCTAAGAGGTCTTATTTAGGCTCAAGATGTTTAGATAATTTTTTATCATTCTTCTTTATTTTGGCATTTCCATTTATCTTATCACATTATGTCTTATATAGCTCCTAATTTTAACATTATTCCTCTTATTCATATGGTAGAGATGGTGCTCACACATCCAATCTCTAAATAAACTCTTAGGATCATGCTTATAAATCATGATATGATTAGTCCATATCACTTCGCTAGATACTATAATCCCTACAGCTAACTTTCCCCTACGATGCTTTTTATTGTCCTTCAACCCTTTATGCATCTTACTCCTCCCTTAGCTAAGCCTAGTTTGAATCCTATATGTACTCTCCCTTTTAGTGAGTCTCTTCTAACTTTTGATCATGTTTCTCCTTCTATCGATCCTTATTTAGTTTCTCCACCAGCCCTGCCATCCCTTGGTGATGGCATGATTCCTTTACCATATCTTGCTCTTTTTCGCACATAATGGGTCAATTATCCATACTATGACATTCATAGAGTTTATAGTTATTATACTAGAGATTGTAAATTATACAAGCCTTCCCTAGATTTTGCTTCCATTACCTCTATTAGTACACCCAAAAAAGTCTACTAACAAACATATATGTTGCTTCCATGACATAGATAATCATTCCTCCACTCATTATCATAAAATTAAATAATATATAAACACCTTGCGTCCTACTCTTTTGTAGCCTATAGAAAAGACCATACCTTCCCTAAAATTATTACTTGAGTATAATCCCAAATATGGATAGGTATATTGTCTATGGCACCAATGTAGTACCCATCACACTGATCATTATCACATCCTCCATCAACATCTCCATGATCACCTTAAGACCATTTTTGCACCTATTATCCCTCTTCCCATAGGTTACTCATGCAAGAAGGATCCCCCTTCTTCCCTCATGGTTACCCCACTTGTGGCCCTTTTTTCCCCCATGGTTCATCCACTTGTGGTCCTTTATCCACTTATGATCCCTCCACATATGGATCCTCCTTCACCTATGACCCCTTTTTCACTTGTGATTCCTTCATGTCCCATAGATTCCACTCTTATTCCTTCTCCTTAGTATCTCATGCATGATGTCCCTCACAGGCATGATATTTCAGGTATGACTATAGTTTTAGTCATGGAAATTTGATGAGAGGTAATTTCCTAGCTTTCTTTGAAGATCGATGAGACCCTCACCACAATTAGAGTCCATCTTCATAGATATTTATTAGATGTTATAGATAATGTTTGTGGATAAATTTACCAGTATTTATGAACACAACATGGTATTCCTTCACTTTTTTAGTTATTTTGGATTGGATGTGTGCTCCAAGTTTGTATTTATCTACTTTATATCATTTGACACTATGTCAAATTGTTATCTATCTTACATGGATATTTAGTTTTTGCACTATGTTATCTATGGTGTCATTTTCTTTCCTTATGCTCTTTTATGGATTATTTTCTTGACTAGATACTTTGCTTTCTTTATTAGTTCATTTTATATGGATGTCTTGTCTCCTTCTCATGATTATTTTCTACCTTATCTCTATAACATGTCTAATCATTATCGTGACTTGGTTATAAAAACCTTACTCCCCTTAGTCATTCCTTATTTACCATGTGATTAGGTAGAAAATAAGTCATCTCATTATAATCTCATTTTACTAGTCCATCTTGGATCTCCCTTTATTCCCCTCATTTAATTTCATAAACCAAGTATACACACGGTTGAAACTTGAGATAACATGTTGGTTCATAGGTAAGCCTAAGTGTTTTAGTCATTCATGTCATTAGATACTTAGCTTCTTTTAAGCCAAAAGTATAAAGCTCATTTGTGTATATCAATATCATGATTGGTCATTCCAAGCCCATATGGAGGAAGAATCTTAAAATCCATAAAAATTTAAGAGATAAATCATTTTAATAAAAGGCAATGATACCAAAGGTAACATTAAAAATTCCAAAAGTCAAAATCACACTTAAAAATGTGATTCAAAGTACATCTCTTTTTATAATCGAAGATCAAACTCCATAGTTGGCCTTATGATACAGTCAAGTTCTATTGGGGTGTGGTAGGCCAGTAGATTGGAAAAGGATAATTAAAAAGATATCTTTTGATGCTACCTAATTTCTCACATAAATACCCAATTTTCATAGTATACTGATGGCTTTGTAAGAGGTCCTAAAGAATGAAGAGCATGTTATGGGAAGGTAGGTCTATTTTAATTTTTCTTGTTTAAATAACCAACATGAGTTTATTTTTATATAAATTTTTCCTTACTATGAATGGGTATACTTTGTATATTAATGGTCACTAGTCACTTAGTGTATTTCTATGTCTTTAGTGTGCTTCATGTTTCCTAAGGTCTTCTTATAGATGCCTACATTATGATTTTTACATTCCCTCTTTAATTTATCACAACTGTAATATTTCCCCTTGAGAAATATTGTTTTTTTTACTAATCACTTTCCCCTAGGGATTCCATTTGTGAGTTGTAGTGTAAGACCTTGGATAGGACTAGGCCTTCCTCATAAATTACCAAATTACCATTTCAAACATCCCCTTTAACATATTTTTCCTATTATTTCCACCTCATTGGTGTTTATTTTGTGAGTTGAAGTGTAATACCATGGATAAGACCTATCCTTCCTCACTAAATTTTCTTGTACCCAAGTAATAATGAAATTACATGTGTCAAATTTGAGATAAGCTGTGATTGATCATGAGTTACACATCATTGACATGCTTCCCATCTTGATATAGTATGTTTCATGCTTACTTCATTTATATTTTCATTTTTATCTTCTTATTTTTTAATTTCATGTAAGAATACAACCATTTTTCTTAATTTTTTCATACTCTCCAGCTTGAATTAGTGTGATCAATTTAAGTTCATTTTTTCAATTTTATTTCTCTGTTATACTTCCCAATGTGATTTAGTATGATTAGTTGACTTAATTATTTTGTTTTTATACCATTTGGTCTTTCATGTGCCTTCCATTTTATTATATTATTTTCATTCTTCCCAACGTGATATAGTGTGATTTTACTTGTTTTAATTTGGTGCAAATCTTTTTCTTGGTTTAAAAACATTTTTTATCCTTTTTACCATCTTTAGTTTATTACACTTAGTCATATTTTGTTATTACACATTTCCCATCATGATATAGTATCTCATATATTTTTTATTATTAATTATACTTTTCCAAGTCATTTTTACCTTTTTTAACCATGCATGTGTATCACATAATGCTATAAACTAAAACACTCCACATATATTTCTCATAAGAATATACATCAAAATAATAATACATGTGCTATAAATAAATATATCCATGCATCAACATCCACAACCAAATAAAACCCATGAGATAAAATCCAACTGTTAAAATTAATATCTATATATATCATGTGTTATATACAATACAATGTACAAAAATAAAATACATAGCTTCATCTCTATGGTTGAGCTCCATCATGTCTATCATGTCACCTAGCCACACTACCCATAGATGGTTGAGACTACCCCCTCTGCATGGTATATGGTAATGAGGTAGTCTAAGATATCAATCCTAATACATATGCCTATAGGTTAGACACTTGGGCATGTACCTATCCAAGTTGGACTATGGTAGCCATATGCACTACTCTCTCTTAAGACAAGGCTTACCAGGCCTATACCTCTCCAAATCCCAACCCTTCTAGTGGTTTAAATCCATCTCTATGTGACTATAACTTCCTCATGACATCCCCTACCAAACTAAACTAGCCTACTTGGGCCAAGGAAAATAGTACCATAGGATCATCTAAAATGGTGGGGTTATATGGTACTTATACCCCATCAAGAATGTCACAGTGTGTATCCATAACCAAAGATCCCCATATTACTTCCTTTATTTCTAGATCTACAAAACTAAAACCAAATAGATATTAGATCCCATATATATCTCAAAATCTGTCTATCTACTACAATTTCATGTAACTCATATAGTATATCCAAGATTAAAATCAAAATTATAACCTTTCTCACCAGTCCTGGTGTCACTAACCACCATCTCTCCATCCACTCATCCTCTAAGCATCTTCCCTATAGATCACCTCCCCACTAGTGAAAAATTAGGATTCATCACTCATGCATGTCATAACCACCTCTTAAGAGGTGCGTCTATTGACTAGATCTATCCTAGACTACCTATTGGGTCCTCCTATGTTGCTACCCTCACCTAAACCCACTCTCTTTAGTGGTGTCTCCATCTATGGTGTGGTCAACGAGGTCATTTATTCTCCTATTGTGGTGCATATTGTGTTTCTTTCTTCACCCCTACATCCACATCCATGTTCTTCCTCCTCCAACCTCCTACTATCATACTCTACTAGTTTATGATCTCACACATTATAGCCTAATATCAGGTCTCAAGTCCAATACTCCTCCTCCTCTCTCCCTCAATTCACTATCATGTTGTGCCAAAAAATAAGGTACTATTAGAGGATCCACTATGTGTAAGAGTTTAAATTGTCTAACAAGCATGCCATTGAATGTGATCTACCCACCAGGTATAGTGGCCTGTGATCTATCCCCAAGCTAGCCCTATCACCATCGCTGACCAGCTAGGCCAAACAAAAATAATTTGTGTATAAGGATGCCATATGATCTCCCCTCATGTGATCATATACAAATCTGGCACATAGGGTATGACCTATACTACCTAGTCTTACCTCAATCTAGTCACCTAAGGTAATCTATCATCCATCATATGGGGCAACCCCACTAGTTGATACATAGGGAACCTCTAGTATATCTAGGCACTAAACAACACCATAGGCCCATTGATCTTCTACCCTATAGATATAATCCCATACATATCATGCATGAGCTAGACTAGATGATAGACCCAAAGTCATATAGTGTTCATTGATCCAAAATGGACTGGTATAAGGATATTACATATAATGGTACCTTATCATCTAACTTATGGCACAAAACTTGTGTTATCATAAGTTTGACCATGGAATTCACAATGTCCATAATTTTTGTGATATACACATCAAAAATACTGACCCATAAACTTAGGTATATCCTATCTTATCATACCACCCACCTGACTAGTATTCATCTCTCCTCCAGATCATTTGGTCTCCTTATTATCATTGGTGTCCCTCATATCAATAATCCAAGTAAAGCATGGACCTCCTCTAGTGTGATACCCACCTCTATGGTATCCAAATCCACCACCCATTGAAAAGTGTTGGTTAACCATTCCCATGCTCTAAGGAGCATGACAACAAGATCAAAACTTAGAAGGATATGCCTCATCTCCATTATACATTAAAGGCCCAATACAACTAGTTATACTCTAACCACATCCATCAACTGATCTAGTATATCTAATAGTTTTGATGAATCTATCAATCACTAATACCTCTGGTATCTCTACAAAATATCAAACAAAAAATATGTATCATATCTCCATGTCATTAATAATCAAAATACATTCTTAAAATTTCATAAAACTTAACTTGTTTGATTTAGTTTTTCCATTTTATACATAATTAGCCTATCCAATATTAAATCATCCATGTACTTTCCTTGGGAAACTAAATCAACCCTATCAAATTATTACTACATCAATCTTATTATACATAATCGGCCTCTATCAATAATCCTAAATTGGTCATTTAGAAACAAACTAAGTTGGCCCACTGCTATGTAGTCAGCCCCCTCTTATCAAAATAAATTGGCTCACTACTACGTAGTAGGCCTTATTTTTATCCCTTACCTTATAGACTAAGTCAACTAGGTCAAATATATTAATCTAAAATGGCAAATGTTTTAAAATTTACCATAAGTGCATTGGGCATTTCTTGGTCTAACTCCTTCCTACCCAATACCTTGTTATACCCCTAGTTTACCTTAAAAATTCCTAGGGTTCATTTTAGAGCCTAATTTTGCCTACTAGTCAATTTTATATATTTATCTCAATTTCAAACCAAAATATTCAAAATTTTAAATTTTCCAATTGCTTCCCTATGTTGCAGTCACTATATGTCCTCCCTATCTTAACTATTGTCTCACCATAATGGCTCTCTGGTCTCCAACTAGGTCTCTCAGAGCTCTATTTTTTTTCAAAATAGTAAAAATGATAAATGAATTATTTTTCACCCTATGTATATTTATTATTCAAGATTATTTACCTTTCAAACATTTACCATCAGATTCTATCTTTTGACCATATTTTTTTACTAGCTCTTTTTCCAAACCATAAAATGTTCTAGAATCTTGGTATCATAGAGAATCTTTTCACTTATTATATGTCTATGTTAAGAAAAAAATTATTTTTAATTATTTTTTGATAATGACTATATGTTTGCCTAATGTTCTCTACATTGGTCACCTTCACATTTCTTGCATCTCCTTCTTTATCTACAAAACTAAGGTAAGTAAATGTATGTGTTCTTCAATTATATCATTTCATCTATATTAATTTCTCTTTAATATAATATTTTTTAGCTTTAATGTTGTGTGTTTTTATGTTCTTTCTCAAAGCACCATCCTGTATTGCACCTCCATAGCACATGATGAGATTTGAGTGGGGCATATGTATACACAATATTTTTAATTTTTATCAATTATTGATTTTTTCTATCTTGTAAGAACCCATTGAGTGTCAATCTCTTTAAGTTCATGCCTTAAAGGGTACACTAATAATGGGTTGGATGACCATTGGTATTTTGTAGGATTTTTTTCCCCTTACTACCACTTTTTATCTACACAACCATCTCCTAAAATCATCCCCCTAAGCTTTGCCTCCTCTTTTGTACCCTCCTCTAGTCATTTTCCCCTTCAATTATCCCTTCCCTAGCCTAAACCCTTTTGTATGGTTTAAATTACATTGTCTACCTCATCAATGTTGTGATATAATTGATAAAAATTATTTAGGGTCTAGGTTGGCCCCTAATTGACCCAAATTAAGACCTCATTTATTTTTTTAAATAATGATACAATGTATATTGGGTCAATCTTGTTGGACTAAACTTTTGAAAAGGAAAAGTGTTGGATACACATATATAAACACATCTATTTTATAATTTATAAGAGAAGAGAAGAATAATAGATATATATTACACAACTTAGTATCCACCATTATACTTGAAGATCATAATTTAGGCTTTCATACTTTACATGGAGATATAGATCTTGTCATGTGAAGAAGTATTTTGGATGCATTGGTAGGTTATGGATCATAGAGATGATTTATCCTTGTCATCCTTACATACCATAATAACCTCTTGTGAATCACCTTTTCTAAGGGAGAGATTTAGGCTCAATGGGTTCATCATGAAAGGTAAGTATTCCTAACTTTGTTCCTCCTTTGTAAGAGTAGATAGATATGCATTTATACTTCTCTCCCATGAATTAGGATTTCATATACATTGGCATGAGTGTATGTATTTTATGCATATTTAATGTTAATGCTTATTAACCCCACTTTATGCCATAATATTTGGTGAGTACTAGATTATAATTTACCTATTATTAGTTTGGTGAATATGAAAACATAGGAGCTAGTTAGGGTTATTGCATAGATTTTCTTGATTGGAGGCTTTGGAACCCTCCTTAGTGAATTTATTATGGTAAGAGGTCCATTGGTTAGGTCTAGTGAATCCATATTAATCATGAAACTGCATATCTAATGTGTCAAAATCATAATTCAAGTAGGATTTATATTTTCTGAGCTAGGATTGATTTATAGATTAGTTGCATCTCCCTTTGCACACAAACTATGTCTAATAGAAAACAAATTTGTTAAAAGTTTTGTGAAATTTTTTAAATGAAATATAAGAGAATATAGATGATTTAATCATGTTCAAATATGATTTCATTGATTTGTATAATAATAAATATGATTTCACCATTATTGGGGATGGAGTCACCAATACATAGGCAAATAAAAAGCATAACATATTTAAGCAATAAGAGCTAAAAACAAGGTCAATAGTAATTTTTAATTGATTTTTAAGGGTTACAAGATATTAATATTATATCCCAAATTTTTACCCTAAGGAGGGCTACTCTAGCCTCCTTAAATTGGGACAACATTAAAATACCTCATTTATTATGGGTAATAATTCTTGGAGGTGAATCTCTAGATTATGGGCTAGATCCCATGCACAACAACTAAAAATAACCACTAACCTAATTTTTTTGAAGGAAAAGAGATTTAAAGAGATTGAAACTACTCTAATGGAGGTGTTTCACCAAGATAAACTCTAAAATATGACTTGAACTTGCACTATAAAAGATAACTTCTACAAACTAATCTCAAAACACAAGGCTCTCCTAACAAAAGTGTTTCAATATAAAGGTAGAATTTTATGTATCCATCAAGGTAGATGAATAATAGGTTTGATAATAAACACTAGTAATCTTATTTACACTTTAAAACATATAAAGCAACTAGTTACACATCATATTACCTTTTAGAAGGTAGATTACTCACACAAAGCATGAAAGATTGAGATGAATGCAAGGAAATAGAACTATCACTTGTCATCTAATAATACACTAATTCACACACTTATGCAAGAATTTAAGAAAACTAAAAATAGATTGAAATATTTATTCCAAATTTAAAATTAGTAATTAATTTATCATGGCTTCACCATACCAATCTATGGATGTCTTACAATGCCAAAAGAGGCAACATATATAGATAAATGAGGAAGAGAGAGAGAGAGAGAGAGAGAGAGAGAGAGAGAGAGAGAGAGGTGTAGAGGAGGGAGATTTCCAAGTGTATACAAGAGTTAATAATAATAATTGAGTTAGATAATAGTCCCTATAGATCTCCAAGGACTGTGTTCTTCTTATGAATATGTTCCATCTCCCAAGTGGCATAGGAGTTACAAACTTGGATTGACACCTTGATTTCTTCTTCAAAATTATGCTTCTCTTGGCTTGGAGAGTGACAAATAGTATTTTTCATCATTATCTCTCCATGAGATACTTTTATATATTTTATTTTACACCTAACATCTATTTTTAAACTCCCTTACTCTAACATTTTAGGGGCAATCATCACACAACTCCATAGGTGTCTTGAAACCCCTTTGTCTACTACACCTATCCTTGCTTGAGAGCTTCAAAACTTGACTTATTCTTTAGAAAGGAAATATTTCACCATGAAATGCATTATCAAAGCTTATAATACCTAGATAAACTCATTTTTGACTATCAAACAACCCGTAAGTCTTCATCTTACACCTTAAGCTCTCATTAGCCCTCAAATATATGTAGCCCTTAAAACCCAAAAAGTTCTTTGTGTGAAAGGATGTATGAATTATATTGAGAAAATAATGGTATATTTAAGTACCTATCATCCCATTACATCTCCATGCCAAGTTTTATGACCTGAAAGTGAGTGGTAGTGTTCTTTTTCATCTGATCCCTTTCATTAGTTAGGCCTCAATCAAGCCTTTAAGCTTAGAAAGTTGAGTTTTTGCTCCATACTTCTCCCAAATTTGTGAAACCACAAAAAAGATTTTGATTAACGTTACCCAACCTATAACCATCCTCCATGCCAAATTTGAGGTCCTGAGACCTTACGTAGATAGACTAACCATGAAATGGTAAAAAATAACTAGCCCTTTTCAAGCCTCCTTTCAAACTACCTTTAGAAATCAGACCTATAGGTGTAATTTCATGGTGCATTGTATAAATTTTTGGACTTGAACAAGTATATTACATCCCAAACCATCCTCCCTAATATTTTAGAGCTTTAAACCTTAAAAAATTACATCATTTATTGCATATGTATAGTTACAGGTACAATAAAATTACTTCTTTAGGACCTACTTAGACTATTCAATGGTGTTCAGGGGGTTTCAAGATCAATCCAAGTCATCTCATGTACTTTGGAGTCCATTCTCTCTCATCAATTCCTTATTAGGGTTTTAAGAGGGTTTATACCTATTTGAGTTCTTAATGTTTGTTCATAAACCTTAGGGCCTCAAATCCTAAACTAATGCCATGAATCTCAAGTAAAATAGCCTCAACTTTTCCTAGGAGTTTAGGATCCCATTTAAATAATCCATATAGATCTAAGCTTGAGAAGGTGCTCTTCGAGTCTAAACTATACCATTGAAGAGTGGTTTGTATTATTAACCTTTATTCATAAAACTTAAGGACCTAAAATATTAAATAATTCTATAATTTTGAAGTTTTGGAACCCATTCACCATCTTTGAAAGCCATTAGACCCCATTTATAAGGTTAAGGTCTCAACAAGTAAGAGAAACGTGATCTTGAATTTTAGTCTTTCACCTAGATAGCTTGTGGAGGTATCATAAGCCAAATTGATCATTTTATTATATTTCACTACTTATGGATGCATTTCTAGGGTCTATGCCAATATTATTTGACTCCTAATTCCATCAGGTCTTCATCCTATCCTCAATAAACCACTTTTTACATGATTGTACATATAGGCCTGTGTATGGTCTTAGGCTCTACAGGCCTAAATAGAGCCTATCAAAATTGGCCTCACTTTTATTGATTTTGAGGGATATATAGATGTTCTAATAAAATTAGATAATCATTATAATGTTACTTATTCTTCCCAATGACCTATTCTTCCTCAAACTAAACAAGCATCTCTCATTCTATGGAGACCTATAGATGATAATTTGACTATGTGTACAAGGTTCAAGTGAGTCTTTTTGGTCATATTATTATTTGATATTACTTTAGGTATATTTAACCTAAAATTATTCTATACATCTTGTTCATTCACCTAATATTCAACCACATTATCACTGTGTGCACTCTATCTTCTTTTCAGGCTTGAAAACCACTTCAGTTGCCTAGACCATCCTATAGGTGTTTATTTTTGGGGCTTGATTGTGTTTGGATTTTTAGAATTATATGAAATTAAAGAGAAAATAAATGATCTTTGATAATTTATTGATATCTTGGTGTCTTATTTGACCCTCTAAAACTTTCCATACCTCGTATTCTCATACACACACATGTATTTTATACCTTCTCAAAGTATGATTGTAAGTGATGGTTGAGAACCTTTTGAGTGTTAAGATTTTAAATTTGTCCTTTTTAATTAGGTCATTGACACCTTTAAAGTAAGTAAACTTAATTTAAATTCATTTCTCATTACTCTACAAGTTTCATTGGCATTTCATAGTATTTTACAAACTTTTTCTTCTTATCTTCGTACATAAGCCTGTTTATGAGTGTCTAAGCCTGTAGACTCTTTTAGTGGCTATGAAATTAGTCATCTCAACATTTTTATGGATATTATATGGATTAAGTATCTTATTATCATATTTTTTCTTTCATATCTACATTGATTCATGTTTCCACACCTATTCTTCTTCACATGACAATTGGCCTTTTGTCCAAAATGAGGACCTACATGTCTATAACCTGTAGGTCTATATTTGCTTGGCCAGACTACTAAGAACCAAATTCTTGAGTCCTTTTACTTTTATTTTTTATCAAATCATGTAAATTTCATATCATCCCCTCAATAATCTTGTGTATATCCAACTAAATATTATGCAATCTCAAACGTGCCCATTGTATGTACATGTTTCCTATAAGTTTAGCTCATGTGAAAGGCTTATGCATGAAGGTTGGAGTCCATATATTCATTCATGATATTTGATGATGAAGTGGGATATATCAAGGCCAAATAACTATTTATGTATGTATAACATGTCTATTCATTTATTTAACATCCTCAACATGAGACTTGTATTCCATGAATGTCCACCCTATAGGTATATAGACTTGTGGGTGGATAAAGCTTATCCAAGTCTTTATTAGAGACTATATTTGAGCCACATTATCATTACCTTAGGCCTTAAAAAATTTCAATGTTATACTCACATACTATCATTGATTTTTCATTGTTATTTGGGCCTATTTTCATAAGCAAGCCTTTAGGGAGCTATTTATGTATTGTACAATGCTTATAAAGAGTAAAAAACATGACACCTCTTCAAGGATTATCTATAAGGAACCACTTTCAGAGAGAGAACACATGGGTCATGGGAATGATTATTTTTTCCATGGCTAATGATGTACTTGAAAACTCCTAATAATGGTAACACTTCAAACCAACCAAAATGCTTGCAATTGGGGTGGTATATTCTATTTACTTGAGACACTACTTTCCTTGATGAAGACACCTCACATAGTTGAGTTAAATGATTAAAATAACATTAAAATAAGTCATTTTATCTCTAAAAATATCTTGTAAAATCCATTTTCCTCCATATAACTCTAAAGTGAATAGACAAAAGCAAAACTATATCATGCTAAAATGAACAAGACATAGTGACCTCCCTACACTCTTGACAATTTTTCATAAAGGAGAGGGGATGGATATACAAACCAAAGCCACAAACTTTAAGAAGATTAGGACTCATAACATTTCCCAATATATTATTCTCCAACTTTCTCTCCCTTAGTCATACTATGCACATGAAATTCACCTTTGTGAGCTTATCAAGGGAGTGATAGAGTTCCTAATGTGATTTTTGAAATCTCTAGATCTGTGAAAGCTTGAAAATCATGAATATTTCATGGGCAAGGTAAAGAGACACCCCTAAACTATAATCACTTATAAATGGATCTCCTAAGTCCATACAATTGCCTATAACTACCTACAAAGGAGTGATTTTATCAATTTAGGCATTGGACTGCAAGTTTATTCTAACTTTGACCATTGTATGACATCATGCATGTTATAACACTTATTTAAATGTTTTTCCTTTAGAATAATAAGTAGCATTCAGCAATTTTGGTCTAGAAAGGTGACTTAAGGACTTTTTGATGTATGAAAAGCATAGTAAAATGATTAGAGCATGAAAATATGACTTTTAAGACATATACAAAACCTTATATAATGACTCATCACAATTTTAATACCTTGACAACACATGACAAACACATTGACTCAGGAATGACCTTTAAGACTATACAAGTACATAAAAGGACCAAACATTAAACAATGTTAAACAAGGATTAACTGACCACTTTGAAGACATTACAAGACCATTAAAAGACTAACTACAATCTTATATATCCCTATAAAAACTTTTGAACTATAGGGTTTGACCCCTTTTGACTTAAGGGTTAAAATTGGTTAATAAATTGATTATTCATAGGGGTAGATACCTATAATGTTGATATATCAATGGCCTTATCCTTCCATTTGGAAATGGAGTCATTTTTATATTTCAACCTTAAAATGATATGCCTCTTGAAGACTCAAACTCACACCAAACCAAACAAAAAAAAAAAACACACCATGCCAAAGGAATTTAGGGAAAACACAAAACAACAAACTCACACAAAACACTTATGCCAAGAACTTATGGAAAACAAACACATGTAACCTATTATATATAAGACCTCAAAACATGTTTGAGGTGGTGAAAGAGCTCTTTAAAGTCAACTAAAATTAAAAAAAAAATGATTTTAGAGTAATTACTACTCCATGATAACAAACCATCATATGGTGAATGTTTGTTAATGAAAACTTACTTATCAAGGCAATCAAATGAATTACCTTTCTTGAAAATTCTACCAGCTCCAAGTACATCACTTAGAAATCCCTTGAATGGTCCCTTTAGATCTCTTTGAATGCCTACTTATCACTTCCCAATCTACTCTTTAAGAATAATAAATCTTATCCAAACTTCACCTTCATTTGAACTATGATGTGTTTGATGTCTAGAGTCATCATGATTGAATTCTTGTTTTCCAAACACATCTATAATTTGGTTAACATCAACTTGGTATTGATGATGTCCCTCACCTTCACAAAATTTTACCTTGACATGATCACACTCCTCCAAGGTTGACTTATACTTAGTAGGTATTTCACACTCTTATTTGTGTTCATTAGGTCCATAATTGACCTCATCATCCTACCCATGTATATTTTAAGGAGTTATGAGCCCAATTACTTCTTCAAAATTCTACATTATGGCATGATATTGTTGTCACATATCATCACATCCTTATTGAGTCTCATGCTCAATAATCTCTTGTTTGGTAGGTAGAACTACATCCTCACTTTGGATACCATGCTCTAGTACATCTAAAACATCATCATCATCATCATCATCATCATCATCATCATCTATATGTAAAAAATAATTTCCCCATGTATCTTGTTGAAAAGCATCATCAAAACTTACCTTAAGGGAACTCATCACATTCTTCATGAATGATATATGTTCCCATACCTATCTATTCAATGAGTTTGTATGAATCAAACCCATAATGATTAGCTCCCCACTCATAAAGGTAGAGATCAACTATGCCATCAAAAGTTGTCAAATATTCTTGGTCATTAGGATGGTCTTCCTCCTTATTGATATTAAAATTCACATTTTATATGGTTGGTACATAAGGTTCCACATGTAATTTAGCTAAAGGTCTAGACTTGATTGAAACCTTTGCACCATACTTGGTCCTAAATTCCATATAGTACCAATATGAAGTTAAGTACCCCCAAATCTTAGCAGTAATGTCCCTTGATAAACAAATGGAAAAGTGAGGTGGCACATCCACAACCATAACATGTTGAGAGATAGGTAAGGTAGGACAAGTATGAAGAGTGAGATTCAAACCTTTGATGATGCCAACTATTTTGGTAGTTGATCCATCTAGTTTTAACATGCCCTTAGAGTGGGGTTCAAACTTCAAATTTAGCTTATCAGCTACTTGTTTGGGAATGACTAAGGTGTTTGATCCAATGTCAATCAAACAATTATGAAATAATGACTCTCTGATCATCATAGAAATGTAAAATGGAGGAGGTTTATCTATTATTTTAGTTTTAATTAACTACCCACACTAAGTCTTCAATTCATTTTCCAAAACTACCCCTCTTTCATTAGGCTACTTAGGTGTTATATTAATCGTAGAGATCTCATTTTGTATCAGGTCTCTTTGTCCTCTATTATCTAGAGGACACTAACCAACCTTAACCTACATTAACCTACTTCATCTTCTCAACAATGTTCATAGGATAGCTACCAACCTTATCATGTCCTCTAGTATCCATAGCACTACCACTACCTTATGTCACTTGATGTATAAGAGGATCTTTAACATTCAAAAATATTTTATTCACTTGATCCATAGGTACTATATTTGACACACCTACTCCTTTAGATGCTTGAGAGATCATGTTGGACCATCACTTATCCATTGTACCTTTTCAACCACTCTCTTCTTTGACCTTGTGTTTTTAGCTATAGAATTTGGTCATATGTTCAAGTTACCTTGGTATTTGACTACACATGAGTATCCTTGAAATTAGTTCATCAAGGTAACTTCTAATTAATCATATTCTCCATTGCTTTCTCCTCCACTAGGAATCTCTTCTTGAGTCAGAAATAATTTTGCCCTATTGTGCCCTATAAGCTTGATTGAATGTTTCATTTGCATAGCTATATGAGTCATGAGGTTGATCCCATGAAGGTTTATCTCCATTATCTTTCACAAGGTTATTTTTTATAGTTACAAGTGCTTTTAAAGTAAAAGGAGCACTCTGAATTTGACCATTGTATTGCTTCACTTGAGTTAGTTTCCCTTATCCTTAATAGTGGCCTTGAAAAGGTAGTATAAGATCTTGATAAGACTAATAGGGCTGATAAGGACCTTGAAGATATCTCCATTATTGTTTTTATTTTTTCCTATTAAGGGTTTGGTTGTCTTTCTAATATCCTTGATCATATCTACATCTCTTTCCTTATTTGGCTAATTAGAGGCAACTTACTTATGCTTGGGTATGGGTATGGGAGAAATAGTGTGCATATGAGTTTGAACATCAATAAATAGAAGAATAGGTGGTATAAGAGCTATATTCCCATCTTGTATAAGGAAATTCTTAGCCCTTATAGTAGTCTCATAGGCATTAGGTAGTGTATCCCCTGCCATAGATTGAATCATCATGGATATGTCACTATTAAAAGCTTTGAGATATTAAATAAAATCATGATGTGTAGTATGCCTTAAAAATATTAGGATCCTATCCCATGTATTTTGAAATATATTATTAAATTTTTGTATAACCCTTGATGTTCTCTCTTTATGGTAGTTAGCTACTCAGTCAAAGATAGGTGATCAAATTTATCTTCAAATCTCCTCCTTAAAGAGTCACCTAATTGATCCCATGTAGTGATAGAATTAAGAACCAAATTACCATACCAATAAAGAGACATCCCATTAAAATAAATATCTAATAACCTAATGGAAACACTCTCTTTAGTGATGTTATGTATGTTGCAAAAGTTGAGAATGCTCCTTATGTGTTCAATAGGAGTAATGGCAGTTTCTCCCATATAATAAGGCATACTTTTGAGGGCTAAAATAGGAATGTCATCATATTGAGCAAATTTTAAATGACTACAGCCATTAAAGACAACAAAGTGTAGGTTCCTTGGTGATACCATCTTGAAAATTGGACCCAAAAAGAGTCTCTTAATAGGTATGTGAACAAAAAAAGACTTCTTTGACTATGGATGGGTGTTAGGAAACCTCTTTGATTTAACTAAATAGTAAGGTAGCTCTAAAAATTCAAAGGTAATGACTTTAGTATAATATCTCATGTTTACCTTAGGCATGAAATTGAGGCACTAGTCTACAACCAAGAGCCAATAACTTTAGAGTCATTAGATACTACATGAAGGAAGCTTTATAACTTCAAATTTGTCAAGATCATCATCCACCTTAAACAACTTCTTCGACCATGAGCTCCCATTGGGCTTGTAAAAAAATTTATAGCCTAAATTTTCACCATAAAGACTACTCCAAACTCCTTAAATTTGGGATAACATTAAAAAACATCATCTATTTTGGGTAACAATTCATAGAGGTGAGTCTTTAAATTATGAGCTAGCTCCCATGCACAACACCTATAACTAACCACTAACCTACTTGCTTCGAAATAAAAGAGATTGAAATATATTGAAACTACTCTAATGGAGGTGATGCACCAAGATAAACTTTACAATCCTACTTGAACCAACACTATGGAAGACAACTTATAAAAATTGATCTCAAAACCTAAAGGTCTCCTAACAAAAGTGTTTCAATATGAAGGTAAAATGCAATATATCCCTTAATGTAGATGAATAATAGGTTTGATAATAGACACTAGTAATCTTATTTACACTTTAAACACACAAAACTACTATTTACACATCATATAACCTAATAGAAGGTATATTACTCACATAAAGCATGAATTAGCGAGATGAATGCAAGGAAAGAGAACTATCACTTGTCATCCAACAATAGACTATTTCACACACTTATGCAATAATTTGAGAAAAATAAAACCATCTTTAAATCTTTATTCCAAATGCAAAATTAATATTTAATTTATCAAGGCTTCACCATGTCAATTTACGGATGTCTTACAATGCCAAAAGAGGCAACATATATAGAGAAATGAGGAAGAGAGTGAGAGAGAGGCATAGAGGAGGGAGATTTTCAAGTGTCTAAAAGAGTTATAAAAAATAATGGATTTTGATAATAGTACTAATAAATCTCTAAGGACATGTGTTCCTCTTCTAAATAAGTTCCATCTCCCAAGTGGCATACGAGTTATAAACTTGGTTTGACACCTTGATTTCTTCTCCAAAACTTCCCTTCTCTTGGCTTGGAGACTAAAAAATGGTCTTCTTCATCATTATCTCACCATGAACTAATTTTAAACCTTTTCTTTGATACCTATCATGCATTTAGATACTCCCTTATTATGACATTTTAGGGGCAATCATCACACAATTCCTTAGGTGTCTTGAAACCCCTTTATCTACTAGGCCTATCCTTGCTTGAGATATTTAAATTTTGACTTCTTATTCACCAAGGTCATATTTCTCCATGAAATTAACTTTAATACCTTATCAGACCTTAATCAACTCATTTGGGTCCATCAAACAACCCCCAATGCTTCATCTTGTACCTTAATCTCTCATTAGCCCTCAAATCCTTATAGCCCTAAAAACACAAAAATATCCTTGTGTGGAAGTATGTATGGATGATATTGATAAATTTAGGGTATATTTGAGTATAATCTATCCATTTACAGCTTCATGCCAAGTTTCATTAGCTAAAAGTGAGTGGAAGTGTTCTTTTTCATCTGATATCTTCCCTAATTAGGCCTCTATGCTTAGACAGTTGAGTTTTTGCTCCAAAATTATTCTACATATTTTAAATGACCAAAAAGTGTTTTATTCACTTTCACTAGCCTATAACCATCCACATGCCAAATTTGAGGTCCTTAGACCTTGTGTAGATAGGAGAACCATGAAATGGTCCAAAGAACTTGCCCTTTTCAAGCCTTCTTTCAGATGGCCTTTAGTAATCAGAAATATAAGTTTACTTTCATGGTGTATTGTACATATTTTTGGACTTAAACAAGTAAAATATATCCCAAATCATCCTCCCCAATAGTTTTCATTTGTCCATGATCTTTTATAACCTGTTTGGAGCTCAAAACCTTATGAAAGTACAACATTTATTATATCCATATAGTTGTAGGTACAAGTAAATTACATGTTGATGACCAACTTAGAGTTTTCAATTATGTTAAAGTGGTTTCAAGATAAATCCAATTCATATCATGTACTTTTTAGGCCATTCTCTCTCATCAAATCATTACTGGGGTTTTATAAAGGTTTAGACCTATTTAAGTTCTTAACATTTGTTCATAAACCCTGGGGTCTCAAATCATAAACCAATGCCACAAATCTTAAGTAAACTAGCCTCCTAAACTTTTCCTAGGAGCTTAGGATCCCATGAAAATTGTTTGTATAGATCTAAGCTTGATAAGGTGTTATTCAAGTCTAAATTATGCCATCTGAGAGTGGTTGGCATTCTTAACCTTTGTTCATAAAATTTAGGGACCTAAACTAGCAACTATTGTTGTAAATTTTAAGTGTGGGGACCCCTTCACCATCTACAAAATCCATTACACCCCATACATAAGGTCAAGGTCTCAAAAATCAATAGAAACCTGGTCTTGAATTGCAGTCCTATACCAAGAGAGCTCGAGGAGGTCTCATAAGCTAAATTGGTCATTTTATTATCTTTCATTAATTATGGATGCATTTTCAGGGTCTGTTCTAATATTATTCAACTCTTAATTCCTTCAAGTCTTCATCTTACCCTCAAAAAACTAATTTTTACATGCCTATACATATAGGCTTGTGTATGGTCTTAGGCTCTACATGCCTAAATAGAGCATATCAACATTGGACTCACTTTCATTGATCCTAAGGGATATATAGAGGTTATAATAACATCAAAAATTCATTCTAATGTGAATTATTCTTCCCAATTACCTATTCTTCCTCAAACAAAACAAGCATCTTTATTTTTAGGGAGACCTATAGATGACAATTTGATTATGTGTACATGGTTGATTTGAATCATGTTTGGTCATATTCTTTTATGATTTTCCTCTAGGTATCTTTGACCTCAAAATTTTCTCTACATATTTTTCATTCACATAAGCTTCAACCCCATTATCATTGTGTGCACTCTGTCTTATTTTTAGGCTTGAAAACCACTTGAGTTGCCTAGACCAACTTGTAGGTGGTCATTTTGGGGCTTGACTATGTTTGGAGTTTTAGTATTTTATGAATTTCAATGATCAATTCAATGACCTTTTCTACTATATTGAGATATTTATGTCTTATTTGACTCTCTACAACTTTTAAGACCTCATATTCTCACAAACACACATGTGTTTTATACCTTCTCAAAGTATGGTTGAAGGTGATGCCTGAGAACCTTTTAAGTGTGAAGCTTTGAAATTTGGCCTTTTTAAATTAGGTCATTGACACATTAAAATTTAATAAAATTCATTGAAATATATTCCCATTTCTCTACAAGTTTCATTGGCCTTTCATATCATTCTACAAACTTTTTTTTTCTTGTCTTCATACACAGGCCTGTATATGAATGTCTAAGCCTATAGGCTCTTTTAGTGCTTATGACATTAGTAATCTCAAACTTTTTATGGCTCTCATATGGCTTAAATATCTTCATATTATATTTTTTCTTTCATATCTTCACTTATTCATGTTTCCATGCATATTCTTCTTCACATGACAATTGGCCTTTTATTTAAAATGAGGACCTACAAGTCTGTTACCTGTAGATATACATTTACATGCGTAAACCAATAACTAACTTCTTGAGTCTTTTTAATTATATTTTGTATCAAATCATATCATTCTCTTATCATCACCTCAATAATATTTGGGATATCTAACTTAACATTATGCAATCTCAAACTTGCCCATTGTATATATTGGTTATCTATGAGGTCAGCTCATGTGCAAGGCTTATACATGGAGGTTGGAGTCCATATATTCATTCATTTTATTTAATCATGTAGTGAGTTATATCAAGGATAAATTATTTTTTATGTAATTATACCATGTCTCTTCATTTTTTGATGATCCAGAACCTGAGACATGTAGTCCATGAATGTCCACCTAAAAGTCTGCATACCTATGGGTGGATTAAGCTTATCCAAGTATTTATTAGAAAGTTAATTTGAGAACCATTATCATTACCTTAGGCATCAAAATTTTTCAATTCTATATTCACATACTATTATTACTTTTCCATTTCTATTTGCTCCAATTTTAGCAATCAATCCTATAGGGAATTATTCATGTATTGCACCATGCTTCCAAAAGAAAGAAACATGACACCTCTTGAAATATTATATATAAGGAACCACTTTTAGAGAGAGAACACATGGATCATGGGAGTGATTATTTTTACATGGATAATGAGGTACTTGAAACTCTTAATAATGGTAACACTTTAAACTAACCAAAACACTTGAAACTAGGGTGGTATATTTCATATACTTGAGACACTAGTTTCCTTGAGTGAGATGCCTCATGCAATTGAGTTGATTGATGAAACTAAAATTATAATGACTGATTTTATATCTATAAAAATATCCTAAAATACATTTTCCTCCATCAAACTATGAAGTGAAGAAATAAAAACTAAACTAAACTATACTTGAATGAACAAGATATAGTGACCTGCCTATACTCTTAACGATTGTTCATAAAGGAGAGGTAATGGATATACAAAATAATGCATCAAAATTGAAGGTGCTTATGACCCATAAAAATCCCAAAATCATAGACTCAAATTTCCTCTCTCCTAGCCATCCCATGCACATGAAATTTTTACTTATGAGCTTGTGAAGGGAGTGATGGAATTCCTAATGTAATTTTTGAAATATCTTAACCTGTGCAAGATTTAAATCATATATATGGCTTATAGAAGATGAATATACACTCAAAAATTGACATCACCTAAAAATTTATCTCCTAAGTTCATACAAGTGCCTATAACTGCTTGTAAAAGCATGATTTTCTCAATTCAAATGTTGGACTTCAATTTTATTCTAACTCTAACTATTTTTTGAAGATTTTATGACATCATTCACATTATAAAACTTATTTAAATATTTTTTATTTAGAATAGTATGTACGTTTCATCAATTTTGACCTAGAAAGGTGACTTAAGGACTTTGTGATGTATGACAAGTATAGTAAAAGGTTAGTGCATGAAAATATGACTATCAAGACATCAAAAACCTTATATAATGACTCATCACAATTTTAAAAACTTGACCACACATTGACTCATGAATGACCTTTAAAACTATACAAGTACATGAAAGGACCAAACCTTAAACAATACTAAACAAGGATTAATTGACCACTTTAGAAGACCATTACAACACCAACTAAAATATTAGAGATCCCTATGAAAAGTTTCAAGCTATAGGGGTTGGTCCATTTTGACCTAGGGGTCAAAATTAAAAAATAATTCCTATGATGAATGTGAGGTGCAAGTCCCATAAATCATGCCAAATATATAATGTAGGATTACAAAGATGATGTTATAAACCTCTTTTTAGTAGATTAAACCCAAAATAATCAATGATAACTAGCATTCTAACCCTAAGTACTAGGGTGAGCAAGTAAAAAACAAAAGAAGGATAATGAGAAGAAAAAATTAAACACTTTTACCTTATTTGATGATTATAATTAATTTTTGAAACTAGAGTTGGCACGTGCTTGACATGGTGCACAAATGGTATTTTTCTATTCTTGATTATTTATGGGTATCACCTCCTCTTGTCCCCTTGTAATTTGGCTCTTGGTTTGGAATTTGGCTCTTGGTTTGTATTGGAAATGAAGCTTTTCTCATAAATCCTACATAATAAGTGTGCACAAAAAAGCTTGGTTAAGAATAGTCATGGAACTTGTATTTATTAATATTAATCTAACTCTAACCCAAGTGTAGTTAGGATATGATTAGTGTTGGGAATCCAAATTCAATAAATGATAGCTTCAATTATGCATTTATCGAGGCATGGTTCAACATTTCTAATTTTTATGGAACTTTTGTTGATATTTTATAATTATTGATTTTGAAGATGATGACATCATCATGACCTCATATTTTATAGAAAAATACTTTTTAGAAATTAAATATTCACTAATTAAACATGGAATTTACACTTAAGTATTTAATTTGATTTTTTCAGTTGATTAATTCTACTTAAATTTTTGGTCATTTCAAGAATTAGGTTAAGTGCCCTACTTAGTTGGTCAAAAACATCAATTTACTTGGTGTGAAGTTGAATGGGGATGAATTCATGGGAGGTTATCATTGTGTATAGGGTAATATCCTAAATAGAGAAGCCTTGGCATAGTTTTCAAAACTTTCATCTAATGTGCAGATAAACTTGGAACATTCAGTAATTTATAGGCTTAATTTACATAGTTTGATAGAAATTAGTCTGAAGTTCATTTAGACGTGGAATTAGCTGAAAATGAATGTATATAATCAAATTATTCATTCAATACTTATATTCCATTATCCAATCAGATCATTTATCTAATGTCTATCCATCTGTACACTCCCTAGCAGCACTCTTTTTCAAAGAGACTATGCAAATACCTTGTATGTAGGTTTGGAAGAATTAGCATCCATGGCCAAAAAAAATAATAATAGTATCTGTACAACCTACATCAACAACATAATTATACTATAGAATTTATTCAGAATTATTTTGCATTAGAGATCAAACATTTAGATGAAGATCATAAATACTTAATGTTTGATCTCTAACATGTCAATTTTGAATAGATTTTCTACTATAATTATGTTGCTAATGTAGGTTATAATGATGTTGTTATGATATTTTTTGGCCATTGATTCGGCTTCCTCCAAACCTATATACAAGGTATCTTCATAGTCTCTTTGAAAAAGGGTGTTTCTAGGGCTTGTATAAATGGATAGACATTAGATAAATGATCTAATTGGATAATGGAATATAGATCTTGAATTAATAATGGGATCATAATGGAATTTATAATGGTTTAAGAACATAAAAAATGGGAATTTTAGTCACATAAAGTGTCGTTGATTTCAAATTTGACTTGATTTTGGTTTTGGTGGGTGAATATTGACTTCAATAATGTTTTCATCAAGCAATGAGGAGCTAGTTGGATCAGAGATTAGCACTTTGAAGAGGTTTTCACCAACAAAGTCTTCTTGATTATTTCAATTTAAATTATCCAGTATCACCTTGAATAAGGTTTAAATAAAGGATGTTGATAAATCATTTTGATTTTATCTTATTATCATAATCAAAGTTTCACTAAAGGATTCTAATTTCTTTCTACTTATCATTTAGTGCCTTGAACAAGGTTTCACTAGAAGCTACCAATTTTAGACTTTGATTGTCCCCTAGCACCTCAAACAAGGTTTCACTAGAATATTTTTGATGTGTCATTAGTAATATCACTTAGCTATATTTTCATCATTGTTAGTTTTAGTCAATAAAGAAAAAACAAATGAAAACAAGTTTTAGAACCTAAGATTTCATGAGCAATAAAAAAGGTTGGTCAATAATGTATTAGATTCAAACTAGAAACATGTAAACATCCATTCAAGACTTCTTTGTATGGGATATGGCTCAGATGTATATTCAAATGATCTTTTTCAATGCCAATTATGTGAGTACATATCTATTTGAAGCTATGGACCTTGTTGAACTTAATCAAGGATTTGGGAAGGTGATGAATAAAGAAACATGAGGATTTGATAACACTAAATTTTCTAAATTGAGCATAATAATTGTACTACAAAGGGATCTATTTATAATGAATCTAGATTAGTGAGGACCATTAATCTTGAGATTAAGATGAATGGTTGTGAATGAGTCCTCAAATGTGCACATGTATCATTAATGTGAACCCTTCAGCTTCATCAAGATGAAGAATGGAAGATGATCTTTAAAAATATCAAATGAGAGTTAATATTATTGGTTTAGACTTTTGTCTCACTAGGTTTTGTCTACACAGTCTTATTTAGCTTGCTTAGATTAAAAATAGGTCATTATAGGAAATGCACTTTATGTCATTTCTAATTATTAGTTGAGATCATTATCTTTTTAGGTTACATAATTCCTCACTATATAATGTATATTACTATGCATTTCTTGGCTAATAATGAATGCTCATTAATTTTAAAAAAAATGTTAAGACAAGTTTATTCTACTTTTTGAGCTATTCTTCATGTTTCACTATGAAAGAGTTATCAAAACTCTTCAACCAAGATCTCTCCAATGGTTCATTACCACAACCATTAATGCTTCAGTGTATGTTCTAAAGAAACCAATTGTAATCAAAATAACCATTACACACAAGAGATATAAAAATGTATTACAAATCATAAAAAAACATGTATATTACAATGAATAATGCTTGCTTATATAGAAAAGGAAAATCAATATGAAATCTAAACTAGATAATGTGGGACTAAACCCCACATAAGACAAAACTAGGTAAACAGTAAATACCTAGACCTTGACAAGCATGAGTAAGATACTCTAACATCCCCCCCCCCTCAATTTAAGCTAGGGGTTAAAAATAGAGGATGCAGTGTGAAGTCATGTGTCCCTATGGATGTCTATCCATCATGTTGGATTACATGGATATCACATCTCTATAAATACTAAGTCAAAAAATGAATAGTTTTGAATATGAGGATCTTTGAATATAAACACTACACTCTAAATTACTAGGTAGAATGATGAACCTGAGGAAGCATAACTTGAACACCCTCCAACATGATGGTGAAGTGAGTACAAATATTTGTGGGGATACCACACTGGTGTCACTATAAGAATCACTAAGAATGTCATGGATTAAAGTAACAATTCTCTTATGGGTTCCAAAAAAAAAATTACCTTAATAAGATACCCATGTACAAATGAAAAATCTAGAAAACACTCAAAAGAGTGAAAAATACATACGACTCTCATGAAATGGGTAAAAGAGAGAACCCATAGGAAAAACTGCGACCAAAAGAGAGAAAAGAAGAGAGAGATAAAATTTCCCCCAAGGATGATGATAAATAAGTTTGCACTCTAAGTACTTGTAAGTCACAAAATAACTCAATATAAATGAGTGGTCTAAATCCATTACTCGATCACAAAAATAACTGACACTGGGCTTCAACAGAATAACTTTAATCAAGAAGACTATCAATGGTGATGAAAGTATAAAAATGTACATCATGTGTAAGGAAAGATCAACACCAAGAAGTATAATTTACATCACAACCCCTCATACTATTGAATGAAATGAGTGAAAGAAAAGGTGTATGCATGAATGGTCCAAATCCACTACTCAAACACCGAACAAGCTGACACTGTATACACCAAAATAGATCCATGACAAAGTGACAATCAAGTATCAAAAAAGGTGTCAAAAATATATATGTCTCTTAAATATGATGGTCCATGGTGATGATGGAAAATATAAGCAAATAAATAAGTGAAAAGGTGATTGGAATAGAGAACACAAATGCATGAAGGTAGACAAGGCTAAATCATCAAACCCCCCCCCATGGTATTTTATAAATTTGTGAAAGTACAATATAGCCCATACATAAAAACCACCATATGGAAATAAAGAAGACATTAATATTCACTAGAATAGATTAAAATGAAGAGATTTTTGACCTATCATATAATCCATCAAGACAGATGCTCCAAAAATAAGGGAGAAAAAGGTGTGTCTCCATAGAAGAAGATGAAGTGCTAAGAAAGTGGCCTCAAGGAGACATGACACAACTACCAATGTGTCAAATTACTAATGGATAAAACATCCATAATGTACGTAAATACACCAAAAAAGAATCAATAACCAAAAAAAGCATGTAAAGCACATGCAAAAAAGACATCAACCTCGACCAAAAATATGTCTGAGATAGGATGTGCATTAAGTAAAATGTATAACCCATAGCACATAAAATCCCATAGTAGTTATAATGTACACTCAAGAATAAGATGTTGGACTCAGCTGAAAATGCATCCATGAGTGCAACAAATGATGATAATGCAATTGAGATGAAGCAAGAAGGAAGTTTGTGTTGCTTGTGAGGGGGTCTGACCTCCTACCAAATTGGATCTTACCCTCTGATATTTGATAAATAAAAGAGATAATCTATGTGAAAAACAAAGAACATTGCCTCAAAAAATGCTCACAACATAACAAATGTGTCACCAATAAAAATGTCACCATAAACTGTAAGCACACTACAGTATAACCAAAGTGAAGAGATCCCCCAGAATGTGGAAATTTATATTTTAGTGAATTTTACAATGTTAATAGGCTTAATGAATGATAACTTTAAAAACATAAAATTTTGAAAACAATGGTACTCAATTTCAAGCTACCAATCAAAAGTTATTAAATAAATAATTTCCCATAAATCAAGCCATTTTAATTAAATTTACACTAAAGTTTTAAAAAAATTGTAGCTAAGGGGAACCTACTTTTCTAACCACTCATTAGAATCAACATAGAACTAGGAATCTCCTCAAGTCAGCAAAACTCAAAAAAAGTCCATCCAGTGACCTTTATGCATGTGCATGTGAACTATACTTCCTCTTAAGGAAAAAAATACAACTAATAAGGCAAAAATAATGAATTTTCAACTATGTAAAGAGGATAAAATGATGGATTATTGTTGTCTTTAACTGACAAGGGTGATTGTCTTGTCTTCCAAAGTAGATGTAAGACCTTCTCTCCTCCAATGTAGTCAGTGAAATAGAGACCCAAAAATGTCAACTTCTTTCAATGCAACTAGTAAGAGATCCAAAAGGGATGCTCCAATGCACCATATAACACATAGACCTATCTAAAATGCAATAAAAATAGACACATATCTCTACAAATAAGGGATTCCACTTGTTGGAAACAAAATAACATAGCAAATGAGGGAAAAAAATGAAACCCAGTCTCAAAAAAATGAGTAGTCCTCTAACGATCTTCCATGCTAACCTAGAAAGAGAATGGAATGCTCTATACAAATCCAATGCATTAGATACCAGGTTTGGAAAAAGATGGAAATTAGGTATGATATTTCAAATAAAAATTCCATGTTGACCTCTTTCTAACACACCACATTGACATCCTTGATCTCCATGTAGACCTCTAGATTTCCAATGTAAATCTCAACATAAAGGAAAATAAGACACCTCTCAGCCTTCCATTAGATCTTATATTTCATGCCTTGTAACATAAGGATGAGCTGAGTAACAGCTAAAATTGGATTGAGACTAGTGGATTAAGGCTAAGGTAGGGTCCATGTAGGTCAAAATTGGTAGAAGAAACATGCAAAAGTCATGGAAGAGAAGTTATGGTGGGAGTAGAATCGACTAGGGAGCACCAGTGTGGAAAAAATATAAATCATCAAAAATCCTAATAACCCATAGGAAAGGATACCCACTATAATCCAAGCCTAAAATCTAGTTGGCCATGGAATATATGAGCAGTGATAACCAAACCAAATCACTATTGATAATCAGGGGGAGAATTACTAAATAATTTAAAATTTAAGAGCGATTGCTTATATGGAGGGTGATAAGAAGTGTTGATGATGAGATATTGGCTTGGATGGTAGGTCATTAACTACCACTAGGGAAGGCATCCATTTTAGGTGAAAAAAGTCAGACACAAAACTCCAATTTTTATGAGCATCTTGGTATATCACTCCAATAACCTATTGTGGTTTTTCCATAACAAAAATAGTGACCCAATAACTGAGTTTTACTATGGGCCATAAAATGTCCCTCCTTTCTTCTTATAAAAAAACAACAATGTAATGGCAAAACTACTAGGAAAGAAACACTATTGTGTCCACCCTATCTACACTTCACCACCATACCAAAACAACAATCCAAACCCACAATCTATCCAACTAGATCATGAGATAGACTATATTAGTTACATCTCAAATGCACAAAAATATGACTTATTCTAATTAACATGGACTCAATATTTAAAAACTAAGACAAGATCAAGTCACAATAAAGAAGCCATAATAAGCATATCATAAGATGAAACACTATAAAATATAATTAGAGGTGAAAGATTGAGAAATGGCATCTTATAGAAGGATTTGATTACCATGAAAGAGTTATAAAAACTCTTCATCTAATATCTCTCTAATGTCTCATTACCATAGCCATTGATGCTTCAACATATATCCAAAAACCAATTGTAAGCAAAAAAATTTTTACACACAAGAGATATGTAAATGTATTATGAAGCATAAATAAGCATGTACATTAAAATGAATAACATTTTATTATATAGGCAAGGCAAAACAATATGTAAGATAAACTAACCAATATGGGACTAAACCCCACATAAGCCAAAACTAGGTAAACATAAATACCTAGAGCCTAGCAAACATGAATAAGATACTCTAACACACTATTCCATACAGATTCATCTCCATGCATTTGACCATATTCGATTGATCTTCATTATGGCCTACTCTAACATGGTATCAGAGCTTTGTTGGTAGATGATTTCCATCAATTTTGTTATGAATCTTGCATTTTAGCTTCAAGTTTTTCATTAATTTCAATTTTCTAGGGTTTGGTGGGGTTTCTAAAAAATCTATGCAAATCTAAATATCATGAGTCTAAAATTGAAAAACATATAGTGTCATTAGAATTAGAAGGTGTCAACACCCTATATTTGACTACCCACAGGACCTTGTTCTATGATAAGGGATTTTTGGTCATTTTTTAAGGGCTTGGAGTCATTTTCTTGGAATCTACAAACATTCATACATCCAATGACTTTTAGGAAAAACCATTTATAGGTTTTTAAATAGACCAAGTGTATCTCTTATTTTTTGAATAAATTACTCTAGATTTATATAGTTGGGTTTTTTTCAAACTTGGATAATTTTATGTCTATAGTACCTATGAATCCTGAGACCCTTACTTACATTCCCTACAAAATATGTAATCCTTATGATCACATCCATTGGGTTATAAAACCCATTTGAGCACCTTTTATAAAACTCAACCTGCATGCTAAAACTTTTGATGAAACTTGAATAGCATGCCAACACCTCTGACAAACCTTGACCAACATAACTGTCATACCCTAAGAGGCATGTAAACATAACCTGTGAACCTAAATGGTGGTGTTAAAACACCTAATAGAATCAAATATTGGTGCAATCACCCCTTATGGACCCTAATGGTGGTGTAATTACCCTATTGTAACCTAATGGTGGTGCAATAACACCCCAAAAAACATGATGGTAGTGCAAACACACCCCACAAAAGTTGATGGTGTTGCTATCAACCCCTCCATAACCCACCAATAGTACCAACAACACCCAAAATTTTTGTTTCCTACTCAATCACTCTTACATCTCTATCATGTTATTTTTCTTTCCTATGATGGTCTAGATAATGTCAAATTTAAACTAGTCATTAGTGACACTATTCATTAGTTAAAAGGGAACATTTTGGGAGTGACATGACTCCCCAAATCATGTCATAGTGTAAGATGACATCATCAAAGGGGAGATCCTTCATCCTACCCCTTCTCCCCCTAGTCATATGGTGTGGTCACATGAAGGGGACTTAAATTTAGATTCTTACTAGTGGAGGCTTAGTTTTAGAACCCAATTATAGTTTTGAACACTCAACATTTTTTAAAAATTTTGTAAAGCAGAGAATCACCTTGTAATATAGAAATTCAATATAAATTTCATCTTATTGGTCCTTTTGAAGTGTCATTTTTTTAAACTATGTTTTTTGAGCTCTTTGCATTGGTGTTATTCTCATCACTTGTCAATTTAAACCTTTGTAGATTCATGGGGTGTCATATTACCAATATACAACACATAATTCAACATATAATTCATTTTTATACCATGGATCTTAGTTTAGTTTTACTTCTTACATTATTCAACAATCAAAAGTGGAAATTCAAAATTCAAATCCTCTTAAAGAGTAAAGGCTTACATCGAATCATGATGGGTACAAAATTAGAACTGACATTTAACATAGAGAAGGTAAAGTGGTACAACCAAAGTGATGAAGCTTACAGTCTATGATGCCTATTTATGTCTCTTGATTTGATTTTTATATCAAATTTACATCAACTCTAAATCAAGTGTGGACCTTATTAGATAAACTCTTTGAAAAGTAGGATGAAATGAGGGGTCATGAGTTGGATAATGAGCTTATCAATTTGAGCCCAAGTGATTTTGATATGATTAAGAATTTTTAACAAATTTTAAATCACTTAGGTTACATTTAAAACTATGTGGCATTGACAAAAAGGATAACCAATTTATTCTTTCCATCCTTACCAAATTCGGATCTAACTATTCTATATTCATTTCTACCTTCCATGCCACCAAGCATGCCCTTAGAGTTGCATGGAAAATTCCATCCTTGGATGAATTTGTTGTTGATTTGACCTAATATCAAGATAATATCATTCAAATGGGTATACTGAAGTCCCCCAAATCACATGCCTTGTTTGTGAGTCATGATAAATAGAATGCTTCTAGTAGTAAGGAGAAAAAATAAAATAAGAAAGACCTAGAGTAAAGAAAGGGTCAAAAATATGATGCTAAGCCAAAAACATCAAAAGAGTCCTAATATTAATATTGGAAACCCAAGAAAGAGTGACTCAAGTGTTTTTATTGCCAGAAATTTGCACATGATGAGTCCATATGCATGAAGAAGTAGATTGACCAACTGAAAAAATGTTTGAGAAGCATAATATCAATGTCAATGATTTTTATAACTATAGTTTAGCATCACAAACATATTATAAGTCTAAAAATAGTAAGAATGGAAAATATAAGGACAAATAACTTATTGTAGTTTCATCCTAACCTTCCACATGGGTTATTAATTCTAGTTCCTCATACTGCATGGTTTCATCACAGGACATGGTCTCCCCTTGGAACCTTGTTCTATGTTTTCCATCCTATTGGGTGATGATAATTTTGTAGAAGTTAGTGGGAGAGGATATATTGAATTAAATGATGGTACATTTCATGATGCTCTACATGTTCTTTATTTATCCACCAATATCATATTTATTTACCAGATCACTCACATCATTTTGAGTAAGAGAGTTGAGTTCAAACCCAACCATGGTTATTAGGGAAGCTAACAGTGACTCAATTATTACATTTTGGAAATTAGACCACCAATATAAGTTGTATAACTTCTCACATTTTTCTCGTAATCAATCTTTAATTTCATTTCTCATTCATTCAAATGAGGTGATTAAATTATGGTATGAATGATTTGGCCATCTCAACTATCATTACCAAGATCAACTTAGTTTCCAAGACATTGTTTTAGGGTTACCATGAGTTAATTTTTTTGATAGAGATTTCCATGGTTGTGTTCTTGGTAAGTATCTAGAGGAGAAGTATGACAAATTAAAATCATGAAGAGCTAAATAGATATTAAAGATTGTCCACAGTGACATTGTTGGTCAATTTTCAAAACCTTCATTCAACAAGACTAAATACATATTTACTTTCATCAATGACTATTCACAGTATACTTGGGTATATTTTATCAATTAGAAATCTAAGGTGTTTGGCCATTTTTAGGACTTCAAGGCATTTGTGTAAAAATAGTCAGGTAAAATCATCAAGATTTTATGCACCAAAAATGGCAGTGAGTATGTTAGCAACCAGTTTTAACAATTATGTACATCAAAGGGGATTAAACTATAACATAAAATTCTATATATTCCTCAGAAAAATGGTGTTTTAAAGTGCAAGAATAGGTCTTTGAAGTAAATTTCCAACTATATGCTACACTTCAAGTCTCTTGCACCTCAATATTAGTCTGAGGCCATCAACTAGTATTGTTACATCTACAATTGAGTTCCTCATAAAGAATTAAAGTGAGTCACTCCTTTTGAAGCTTGGACTGATCATAAAACCATATTAGATCACTTTTGAGTGTTTTATTCACCTAATATGGCTCATAGTATAAAGAAGAAATATAAGGCATTAGAACCTTAGATTCAGTTTTGCAAATTCATTGGATTTCCTAAGGATGTTAAGGGATACATGACTTCTACCCCACCACTCATAAATTGTTCATTGAGAGCAGTGTTTATTTTTCATAGGGTCCTTCAAAATCCACACTCAAAACCTCTCCCCCTTAGACACATTGGGATTTCATGATAATTTTGATTATTTAGATCTACCTAAGTAGCTTCCTCATGATCCATATTCTTCTAGTTCTGATTATGAGAGTAGTGATAAAGATTCCCCTCCTACTAAAATAACTTTAGAGGATGAGTAATATCCTCCTAACTCTATAAAAATTCTTCCTCTTTGGGCTAGATAGACACTATAAATTATTGGCCAATGGGTTAGAGATCCATCAAATAATAGGCAAACCTATTCATAATTATAGGATGCCCCACATGCTTTCATTGCATTTGCTTCCAATCCATAATTATTTTATGAGGCATCAATCACTCCTGAGTCAAATAGTGATATGGAAGAGGAATATAGTTCCTTAAAGAGGAAAAACACTTGGTATTTAGTCCAACTTTCTAAGGAAATAAAACTTATTCGATGTATGTGGATCTATTGAATAAAGTTTACAGCAGATGGGTTTGTAGACAAGATCATAGCATGTTTGGTAGTAAAGGGTTTTTATCAAGTTCTTAACATTGAATACACCAATATTTTTCCCCAATTTTTAAAATAAAATCAATCCAACTCACTCTTGCTTTTATGCAACACATCATTGGGATGTTTATCACATGGATGTGAAGAGTGCCTTTCCTCACAGTGACATCAAAGAGTAAATATACATGAATCAGCTAGAATGATGTGTGGAATATTCCTCATTAGTTTTCAAACTTCATAATCTACCTATGGCCTCAAATAGGCTCCTCAAGCTTGGTATGCCAATATGGACGCCTTTATTACTTTGGTTGGGTTTACTAGATGTCATCTAGATTTGAATGTTTAAATTTTATAGTAGGATGATTCACTATTGATTATGGTTCTCTACATGCATGACCTATTGATAACAAGGAGTTCTCAATCCATCATCACTATAGTGAAAAGCATATTGTTTGATAGGTTATCAATGACTAACTTGGGCTTATTTCATTACTTACTCAAGACTAAAATTTATTAGTTGGACTTCAAGATCACTATTATGAAATCCAAGCATGCTCTTGATTTTCTTGCATAGTTTAGCATCACTAATTTTAAGCTAGCTCTGACTCCTTTTCTATCTAGTGTGAAGATTGAGGATAATTTTCCATATATTTTTCTTAATGCTACTTTGTATCAATAACTTGTTGGAAATCTCATTTACATTACGTACACTATACCTAATATTACATATGTAGTGGGCATGGTCTTAATATTTATGCAAAAACCACATGAACTACACTAAAAAGTAGCTAAGTGGATCCTCCACTACATTTATTGTATTCATAGTTTCTTTATTCATTATGGATAAGGAATTAACATCAACTTAATTGAATATACATATTTAGATTGGGTTGGTGACATTTAGAATCACAATTCTACTTTAGGCTATAGTTTCTCCTTTGGTTCAGGTATGATTAGTTGGTCTATCAAGAAGAAAAATGATATTACTTTATCTTCTATATAGGTGGAATACATAAGAGTTGTTAAGGTTGCCACTAAGGCTATTTAGTTTCATGGGATTCTCATTAAGTTTGGTATCATGTTTCAATGACCAATAGTTATCTTATGTGACAACTAAAGCACAATCTAGGTCTATAATAATCCAATCCTCCATCAATAGACCAATCATATTGAAATTCACGTGTATTTATTTTAAGAGCTCATCCATGATAAATTTATTGATCTCTGATACATCTAGACAATAAAGCAATTTGTTGATATATTCACCAAACCTTTCACTAAGAGAAAGTATCTTCATTTATAAGCTCATCTTAGGGTTTGGGAAGCTTTATCTTCCTCCTCTAGGGGATCATCTATATGTACTTGGGTCCTCATCATTCTTTTATGCTAGGACCCAATTCTTATACCCAGCTAAGCTATGCTTAAGGGGGGGTGTTGGTGTAAACTTTTATCCCACTATGTTTTGTTTATACGGTCTTATTTAACTTACTTAGGTTATAGGACATTAGGGGAAATTCACTTTAAGTTATTTTTTGATTGTGAGTTGAGTTAATTACCCTTTTATATGACCTAAGTCTTCACTACATAATGTATCTTTTTATGGACTTTTTGGCTAATGGTGAATGGTCATTAATACAATTTTTGTTGTGAATACAAGCTTCTTCCATTTTTTAAGTCATTCTTCAAGTTTCACTACTCCATATAGATTCATATCTATGTATTCAACCCTATCCAATTGATCCTCATTGCATACCACTTTGACAAATATAATCCCTTCAACTTATTTCCAATATTAAAGGTGTAGATTTGTTCCTAAGAAGACACATGGATCACCAATGTGGACCCTTCATCTTGTTTCCAAGATGAAGGGTTGAGAATGATATCACACTATATTTATTGTGGGCCCTTCATCTTGTATCCAAGATTAAGGGTGAATAAAAACCTTGTATATTAATTCACTTATCAAATTAATTAGCTCACAAAAGAATTTTCTACAAGATCTCAAGATCATTTCTTTGCACGAAGATGCAAACTTGCAGGGAAAAAGATAAATTTATTAATTAAAATATAATTATAAGAATGATTTAGATAAATGGAATTAATAGCATTAATTTATTAGAGAAATGGGAGAATTATTTAATTAACTAGAGAATGGTAATTGAATAGAGAAATTGACCATAATTATAATTAAATAGAGAAAGTGACTACAGAATGATAATTAAATAGATAAATTGATCATAATGATAATTTAATAGATCTAATACAGTGAATTATCCCACCTAGAGGTTCCTCAAGGTGAATTTGAACACATATATTAGATGAATAGAAGATTTCATGCTAGATTGTGTGTAATTAGGGGAATTCATTCCATTTTGTAATTTGAAATGAAAGTGATAAAAATGGAGTGTCTATATCAAGCCTATCAACATAAAAAATATTGTCTTCTTAGTACAACTTGAATGTTGAAGGCATAAAAGCCTTTAATTAAATCCCATACTCTATGTTTGTAGGCCTTCAATAAGTTGATCTTGATTGCATTTTGGCCTCTAACCTAATTTACAAATAGATCACTGTCACTAAAAAATTAAATCACCTTTATTCATATTTTTATTCCAATTGGAGGCTTTGAATCAATGACTCATACTTAGATATGTTGTTAGTACAGTTGAACTAAAACCTATATGAAAAAAAGTACTCTTTTTAGGGGATATCAACTCAATACCTAAACCATCACCATTTATGCTCCTTAAACCATCAAAAAACAACTTCTATGTACTTCCAATATCTTTTTATGTCCTCACAATATTTGGTAGAATTTATTATTCCTCAAGGATGTAATAGGTACTCAATCTTGTATCCTCCACATGATCATATGGATAAAAATAATAGTGCTCATTTTCCCATTCAACAATTAAGATATATGGAACCTCCTCCAAATGTGTGGTAGTCTCATGAAGGAAAAAAAATCTCCTCTTGAGCATACATGTTTAAATTCATGGAGGTTTGACTAGGGGAATATGGTTTAATGTGGTCTCTATAAATGAGTTCAACTTTGATAATTACTTTGGTACCATACCTAATTCTAAACAATGTGTGTGAACAATTTGAGGATAGATACCACCCATATTTCTAGTGAATTACTTGGAGAGGCATATAAAAAAATAGGGAGGGAGGTTTATGACTAAAACATCTTAGTAAATGGAGAGACATGGGAAAGCATGTAAGGTAAGGTTCAAGTTCTTAATGATGCCAATAGTTTTGACTATTATACAATCTAGTCATATAACTCCTTTTATGAGTGAAGTGTACTCTAAAGCTAGTTGGTCAGTAATATTTTTAGGTATAAATAAGATAATTTCCCTTGAATCAATCATATAATTATGTACAAGTTTATTACCAATAATTAAGGAAATGTAGAATGGAGTTGGTTTTTTTATCTTGCCACCATCTCCTTATTTTGGCTGGCATAAGTGAGTAGGAACAACTATTTTAATTTCTTTGATTATATGACCAAGGTGACTTAAATCCTCCTTTAATAAATTTATTTGAGCAGGAATGGAGAGATATTCCCACATAGTGACATTTAGGTTTTTTCTATTCATTTTCTAAACTATGTTGAAGGGAATTTGTCCTCTTTTTGGCTATAACTTTGGAACAACAACATATTCTCTTTGATATTGGCTAGTTTTAGGATGAGTTTAATTTCTAATATCTTGGTTTTATTGTGCTTTATGTGTCCCAATATTTTATTTCTCCTTGGTATCCTCATGAGGATATTGTGAAGTAGGAACTTGACCAAATAAAGGATATGTCTCTACCTCCATTACATTTTTCTTAAACCTTATGTTTTAGGCTACTAAAGTGCTTCATTTGCTTGGTGATTCATTTTAATTTATGGCACAAAATTCACTCTCTTTCCAATTAATAAGAGTGGACTCACATTTCACTTGTGTCTTCTCAAACACTTCTTCTCTTTGTGAATTTGGTTCATTTGATTTTCTTTAATAAATTGACACACTTTGGAGCATCAAAACCTAATTGATCACTCCTTTTGGACATGTGGTTTGATTATGAGGCTGATTTCATAGATAACACCACTCATAATATTAAACCAAGTTATTTTGTATAGGTAAAATGTATTTTTAAGTGCTTGTAGCATTAGGATTTTTACTATTGAAAAGTTTAAAATGTGTAATTTAGCCTTGAGCTTATGTATTTCCTTTATAAGGTTACATTTTAGGTTGGTATGGTTGATTGTAATGTTGATATGGTTGATTGTAATTCTTGTATGGTCTGACACGATGAGTTTGATACTATATTTTTAGGGCTACTAATTCATTCCTAAATCTCTATAACAATGTATTAAATTCATGTAAATCATTAGGAGGGGTAACAGATGTAATTGGATGGATGTTCAATTTCTATAGGAATGGGTGCCAAAGTAGGTTGAATGAGTGGAGGTTAAGGACATAAGGACATTAGAGGTCTATGGGTAATCTTTCCTACTTGAATTAGGCTATTTTTATCCCTTATATTAAATTCATATAAATTTGGTAACATAATACCTCACATGGACTATATCATGATAGTAATTTCACTATTAAAAGACCTCAAGTAGTACAAGAATGCATTATTTGGAATAGGCTTCACCAAGGGTGAGATTCTATCCTAAGTTTTCTAGAACCTAAAGTTGAAGTCCACCATATATTCATATGGATCTCTTTTGATGGTAGTTAGTTGTGTGATCATAGGAATCCAAGAAGGGAGGTTATTATAGTGTTATTTCAAGCAATAAAAATTTAAAGAAACACCCTAACACTAACACTTCAAGCCTAGATCCTAGGGCTGATCTTAGTAACAAAACCAAATGAAAAACACAACTAAATTGTAAAATACACACAATAATTTACCTTCATTGGGAGCTCAAAATTAATTATTGAGTGGCTTTTTCAATTTGTGCTCAATAAATCTTTGGCAAATGAAGCTTATTGGCTTCTCTCCTTGGCATCATGGCTTGTGTTGTGACTTAATGTATATTAGATCAATATTTTGGCATCATAACATTGATTTTAACAAAACATGCATTATAACATTACTCTTATTAAAGCCTTTAATTCATTTGTGTATGAAAAATTTCAACCAAAATAGCTTAAAATTCAATAAGCAAGGTATTATATTTATAAAAACTTGATCTAACCCCAACCTAAGGTGAGTTAAGCTAGATTTAAGGCTTTGAATGGATTCAAACCTAACTTAGGTGAGTAAAATATAGCCCTAGTAGAGTTAATATTTTTCAATTAATCATGGTTTTCAATGAATAGGAATGGGTCTCAATAAAGAGATATTTTAGGATATTTATAAAGAGCTTGACAGCTCAGAAAGGTCATGATGAAAGGCTAGGATATTTTGAATATTTTAATTTCCTTTTTTAGTTATTCATTAATTACACATTGATAATTTAACTACGCATTTAATTTGGTTTATATTATTAATTAATTTTGTTTATCCTTCTAACATTTCCAAGATTTGATTTGTGTGTACAAGTGCCCCACTTAATAAGTCCATAAGCTAAATTGATTGTTGTGATGTCATAGGATTATTAGGGGTGAATTAATGAGAGGCCATTATTAAATATGATAGGACACCCCAATTAGGGATGTCTTAATGTAATTTTGAGCCTTGATGAATGATTCACAAGAAAATTTAGGATGTTTAGTGATTCCTAGGATTAATTTGTAATGGTTGGTAGGAATCAATCTAAAGTCCAGTTGAAAACTAGTTATGGCCAATTTTAGGTGTCTACAAATCTATACATGAGAGAAATATGATCAATTTTATCTTAAAATTATTGGAAAATTCTCATTCCCAACTCATCCCAACTATGTATTGTGTTAGCTTCTAACCTCCTATACCATTACATAGCCTTTCCTTTCAAAGAGGTAGGAAGAAGTCTCATAGAAACATTGTATTAAGTAATATTTTGGACTAAAATATGTTGGAAATATCTTATATGTGTTCTATTGGAGTGGTAATAATCTCACTATTGAAAGAAGGTATGCTCTTGAGAGCTAAAACTAGGATATCATCATGTTATTGAAGGACCAAGGGGATGCCTCTATTGACGGCAATAAACAATTGATTTTTTTGGGTTTCCATATGAATAAAAGCATTCAACCTCTCTCTTAGTCTATGAAATCTACCAAAAGTAGGCGTAGACTAAGCTCATGGAGAAGTATATATATAACCACTTCCTCCTCTTTTAGGAGACCTTAAAAATGTAGTTCTTTTTCTTTTAAGATATAATAATAATTCAACAAAATAAAAACCAATTCCTTTTATACAATCCCTTGTTTCCTTTGGAATGAAAGTGTAGGACTAATCTAAGACCAAAAATATGTGGATTCATTAGGTACCTCTGAATTGTCTTTAATCATACAACTTATTAAGCAATAACACAAAGTCTTTAGTTGAATTATTCAATCGGATGGAACTTTATCCCACTAGGCATCATAGAAATTATTTTCACTTGGATCTTGTATGCTTTTGATCAATAAAATGATCTAATTAAATAATGGGATCATCCCCAAGGTGTGGGACCTTGGGATGAACCTCCCAAGAAGGCTAAATTCCTTCCTAAACTATGTGTACCTAATTTAAGATTAGTTGCATGCCTAAAATTATGTTAAAAATACATATTTACAACTAATACTATATGTTTTGGTCATGGAAAATGGGAGAGAATAAACTAAAACTAGAAAATAGGTGATGCACCAAGTCTAGAGATCTCCTCCACTAGCTTGTAATAGCACAAGCAATTCTCAAAATTGATATTAACTCACATAAATTATATAAAACATATAACTTTATCAACATTTCTATGAGTAATTTGTATGAAGGTAATGGTTTATAAAACATACATCCTACAAAGAAGGGTGTAAAATTGATAGAATTGTATCAGAAAGGAAGGAAACTTCCACCAATAAAGATAAACAATTAAAATTTACATAGTACACAAGAAAATTGACAATATATAAGAGACAAATATCAATTTTTATTACATTCAAGGTAGTAATCTAACATTACAAGTCTCAAAAAAAGTAGATTTTTGTCATACCTAAGAGGAGGGATCTTGAACAAGTCATTTTAAGTCCTATATATAAAAAATAGAGATGAGATAGAGGAAGAGAGAACTAGAAGACTTCATAGATTTTGTTTTTACTCCATCAATCTATCCTATACAATAAAAGAGACATGTAAAATGGGAGCATTAAGTCTTATTCAACATATTAGTCCTACTCCATGAAGATCTCCAAGGAAAGTTGGCCTAGTGGTGCAAGAGGAGACCTTATTCTTTGTTATTTTTTTCCTTTAGGAGTAGGGTAAATTTTAGTGGTGATTTTTCACTAATTTACAAATATTTCATTTTTATAAATTGGTATTTGGATATTTTAAGGGGAGGTGAATAGTGTGGATTCACCTAAATTATTTAGGTGTTAGTTTTCCAGGTCATGTACCCTACTATTTAAAATAAATTTCATACATATAAATCTAGTTTTCCAATTTATTTAAAGTTAATATCAATTTATTCACCATTATATATAATATATAATAACTCAAAGACTAAATTTCTTAAGCATATCGACATAGATACAATCTAGAGTCACTTATATCACTTACTAGTATGGTTGTTTCCTACTCATAATGGTCACCCATCATAATCTATGTTGACTATAATAAACCCTAACACATGATAACATCTGAGAATAATGACAACAATATAGGCACCTATCATTAATGATACCCTATGCCAAACCTAGTGTAATATAATAGATTCGGTATTATCTTATGGTTCTAGTTTTTCTTGATAGCTTTTGTATCGCTCAACATCTCTAGTGTTGATTTATAGTTTGATTATCACTTGATAACCTAGGTATCAATTGACATCTCTTGTGTCTCTTAATAGATCCATGTCACTTGATAGTTTTAGTGTCATATGATAAAACCAATGTCATATGATTTCTTCAATGTTGGCACTGCATGATGGCAATGGTATATAATGATTACATTAGTGTCTGCATTATAATCTACCAATTTCATGTAATCTACTAGAAATGTTATGGGGGTGGGATAATAAGCTAATAAAAAACCATATTATATTATTTCAACTAGCTATAAAAATACCCTAAGCGATTGGCATCCACACCAGATATAGCCACAGATACAATACTAAATTATGAAATGTTTTTTTTGTTTATTTTCAATTTCATATTAATATTCAATAACAATTCAAAGGTAAACCCTATTAAACATAGAACCCACAGATAAAGATATTCCAATTGAATAATTTAATCTCATGTCAGCATTTGAAGATATTATTGATGATGAAATGCCACCACTCAGAGACATACCTGAATATGCCTATGCAATGTCTCAAGTGGAATTTGTTACAAACAAGGTGACTTAGATGAGGTGTAAATATATAAAAAAAAATCTAGATCTCATGAAACACCAACTTCAGTTAAATATTCAACTTTGATTTTTGTGTTAAGGAAGAGGAAACTAGATGATATCCCTAATAATGAGATCTAAATACTAGATGGGATTTGTAATTTTTAAATGCAAACTCTAGTTAAAGATTATACTAAGAAATATGTGAAAAATAAGAAAAGTACATGGATAATTGAAAGGTCTTTTAAGTTTGACTAGGCAACTAAATATCTAGTCATTAAACCAATTGAATTAAAGAATGGAAATGATACTCTAGCAGAATCTAGATGTATAATATGTATTTGGAAACTAGGAAAGGATCATAAAATAAAATTTAAGTTGGACACAATTGATAAACATTATGTAAAAATGTATGTGTCAATAAAACAAAAAGATGCACAAACACTAAAAATATAGATATGGAAAGATGCAAAAGAATGCATACATGTAAGGTATGCAACAGAGTATGAAGATCATAAAAAAAATCTAAGAAATATAACTGAGAAAGGAGGAATAATAATAGCTACCTATATCCTCATGTGAAATAGGATAATATGTAGCTACCTATACCTTTGGTGAAGCTATCTTAATAACATGTGATTCCTTAGGAGATGAAGACATGGGGCTCACTAGAATGTTTAATTTGTTTATTTTGATTTAATAATTAAATTCCTATAAATTTTAAACTATTGAAAATTGATTTAGATTACAAAATATACATAACCTAAATGTACAATGTAGTCATTTATAAAATTTTAAATAAGTTATAGATAGTAAATTGATAAATAGATATGTAAATCTATATTAAACTAAACTTGTGAAGATTATATGTGCTAACTATGGATGAAAACCAAATCTAAGGATCCTTGAATTATATCACAATAGAAATCATAATTTTAACTGTGTTGGGAGAACTTTGTACTAGGAATACAAGGCCACATTATGGCCTTGTTTATTGACTATGGTTGTGTCTTGGATGACTATGCAATTCATCTTTATGCCTAAGTGCTTGTAATTATTTGGGATGACTAAATAATGGATTGTGTCCTAATTTTTTATGTGCAAATCCTATAAAATCACAACCTTATCTCCTACACAACAAACCAAATATAGATGAAATATAAATGGGGGAATCAAGAAAGAAGAATATTTCAACTATCCTTAGAAAACCTTACTTAATTGTAGTGTTACCTACATATCTAAAAGGATCTTAAGATAATGTAATTATCCCTCCAAGGGTGAGTGCGTAAATCTTGATATTTTTTTATATATATGCAATTAGATATATTGAATTGAATAAATGACAATGATTTCCCTCAACCTATAAAAAATGAGTTCAGACTTGGCCTATGATTGTTAGAATAAATCAAAATTAGAATTGGAAATAATAGTGTTTTTTGACTCAATGTTCATTAGAATTTCCAAGTGATTTCTATATGATGCTTTGAGAGGCATTGATATACTTATTTAGAGAAAAAATGGAATACTTACATTAAATGACCTTGATGAAATCATGGAAGAGTTAATATGAAACATCTCAAATTTGAAAAGTTACAATTGGAGTATAGGGGGGAAGTTGTAGTGTGGCCCTGTCTGCCCAGTGTGGTATTATCTCAACAAGATAGAGACTATTTGAATCTTGGTGATATGAGTTTTCAATCATGATAGAGATGTCTGCATTATTTTTCCAATATTTTCAAGGTAGTAAGTGTAATAGTGAAGACTCTCTTAGAGATTAAACATTAACAGAATGATGAATAGACAAAGTACGGTAAGGATGTCTATATTAAACATTGTCAACCAATTAATGACTAATTTGAGTGTATACAGATATTCAAAATATGATCATAGTGTAATAAATTCAAACCATAACTATAAAGTGAATAAATTATTCCATACATGCCATTAGAAGTTAAAAAGTCATTTAAAATGATTGACCATGTCTTATTCATGAAGATATTCTTAATTATTTCAAAGGTATAAGATAGTTTAAGTCTTAGAGTGAATTTTAGGGTCTCATTAGTATAGGATAATAAATATGGTTACAAAAATTATAGATGGAACTATAATTATAACCAATGAAAACCAAACCAAAACCAAAAGATTAAGAATTAAATTATGTCAAAAGATGAACAAAGGTGACAACATTTAATTATTTATCCATTCTCTACTCTATATTAATAATTCAAATATATTGAAATTTATTGCTAAAATAAATTTGTAAAATTGAAACTAAAATAAAACATTACCAGTTGTCATGTGCAAAAGAGTAGTTTGTGTGTTGGCTAAATTTTAGAATCAAGTAAACTAGGAAATCAAATGAACAATGAAATTAATTTTATAAGACTATACTAAAACCTCAAATTGAGCTATTCAAACAAAAGGATTAAAAAAATAGTACTTAAAAATGCACCATGTTACCAGAGTATAATCACCTCCTTCATTGTTTAAATTTGAATATCTCTTTATTCTTGGTATGTCGAAGCTCAATTCACTTCTCCAAGGAAAGTAAGATTTAGTAGCATATGGATACAATGACTTTATTTTATTATGAATTCATGAGATGATCTTGGTCGCACTTCAATAGCTTGATGGCAGATGATGAAAATGGATGATGATACTTCCATTTATAAGCTTTTGGGTGAGAACATAAATGGTTAGGATAAATCCATATTTATTTAATTATGTTTATTTTGGACAATTGGATTTGATTCCTCATCCATTTGTAGGAGACCAAATCCGCATGTGTTTGAGATAAAAGTAAAAACTTAATTTATAGTTGAAAATGTCTCATGAATGAGTCAAGGTAGTTGAATGGCTCACCAAGTTAGTTGAAATGTTCAATAATGGATCAATAATTAGTTGAGGAAGTTAAGGAGTTAGTTGGTTGACTTAACGCTTAGTTGAGGAAAACATGAAAGATGTTTGGTGACTTAAAAATTCTATATTTTTTATTAGTTTTATGGTATTATGTGTGTATGATTAATTAATTAATATGGATTAATTAATTATTCAAAAAAATAAAGTAAATGATAATAGTGGTGAAATTTGAATTGAAGGTGGTGGCTAAGTTAGTGTGTCAAATTTGAGCAAAGTTAATTACGACATTAAATGTGGAAAATTTATGTATTTTCATTTTCCCCTTTTTGAAAGGGTGTTCTGACTAGAAGAAGAAATGTCTTTTCAAATAATAAAGAAAATTAGAGTGGAAATAAATGTAAAAAATATGCCCCAAATAGTTATAAATGATCATGAATGATACCCCCTCAATTATTTGTGAAAGAAGAAGGAATGTGGATGATTGCTCAAAATGAAAAAAGGTTATATTAAAAATGATGGAGGTATTACCACCCTTAAGAAAAATTGAGCCTCGATAAAATGCTTATATGATTGTATGTATATGTAAATTGATTACCCTAAGAAGATTAGTCTTAGGGAGCTGATTAGAGAAAAAAAATTTCATGTTTATCAATTGCACACTTGAATTATGCCCCATGAATGATTGGTACATGGGAGTGAATGTGGGAATGATATATCCCATTAGTAAGATATGGGTTATAAAAGGAGAAATTAATTTTCCAAAGATGAGTGATAAATTTTTTGAGTTTCATTTTCAACTTAAAATAAATATGTTTAGTAATCTAATGAATTAGTGGTGTGATTGAAAAATAAAATGAGGTAATGGGGTAGAAAATATGATAAAATATTAAGGTGGGTAAAATATATGAATGGGGTGGGTGATTAAATTTCATTATGTGAAAATTACTTTGGTTGATTTTCTATGTTTTGTGTTTTTTAATCTATAGTGAAAGAGAGTGAAGAGGAAAATGGAGCGTATTCCAATGGATAAACATCACAACAAGGAAGTTTGAGTTCACTAGAGGCCATATGAGAGTGGTGATCTAGTAAGTCATGTTTTCAAATTCTTGTTTTATATATTTAGGGTCCTAAATGGTTTATAAATTTGGGTTAAACAAACCCTCCATTTTAAAAAATGGGGTTTTGAAGTCAAAATTGGTGATTTCATTAAGGAAAACAAAAGGTTTGTTGGATAGATTAGCAGTTTCATCAGAATAGTAGGCTTGTTAAAGTCAGTGGTGAATTCATTAAAAAATATGTCAAGTTTATTTCACCATATATAAAATTTGACAAATGGTGAATTAGTTTAAAGGTGTAGTAATTTAGTCAAAGGTTTAGTGAATTTGTTGAAGGTGTAGTCATTTTATGTAAAGTTTAACATATAATATTTTTTATCAATTTTGTGATTATTAGCATGAAATAAGAACCCATAAATAGAATTATCTTCTAATTTTAATAGTATTATAGATGTTGATTGTGATAGATAGATTTAAGATGGAAAAAGACTAACATTATGCTTTTTGGATGTGAATAGGAGAGATTACCTATACTTACTATTTGGGAGAGGTGGTCAGGTGTACTATTACTAATGTTGATGTCTATAGATTATGAGATGGGTGTTTTAGAGGTAGTGGGATTGCTATATGTTACATAGATGGTTGAGATATGTGTAGATAGGGAACTAGTCACATATTTTGTAGAGTGTTGGCATTCAGAGATTAGCACATTCCAACTCCTGATAAGAGAGATAATTGTTACTATTGAGGATGTTTGGCAGATTTTTCAGATACTAATATAAGGTGAAAATGTATATTTGAGAGAGATTACACAATCATTATGACTAACTAAGGTATTTAGAGAGGACATTATCCCTATGATTGACTATGTGATATATTTGGATATTTGCATGGCATTAGAGGAGACAAATGGACTGACATTGGTTTTTATGGATCTTTTTAGTAGCATGATACTATTATAAAAGAGTGGGATATTTATTAATGTCATATTATTAGAATTTATTTCATATATGTTATAGAGTGTGATAAAGTTCACATGAGGACCTTGTGTTTTGAGACATTTTTATATAGACTTGCATATGGTCATATACAAGGGAGTAATAATAAGAGGGCCATCCACACTACTTAAATTATGGAATTGGGAACATATTTTGAATGAGAAACATGTTTTTCAATTGAGATAGAGATAATTTGGAGAACCATTTACCTATAGATAGTATATTGTGATAGGTACGTGAAGGATGCATATGGGTGATTTGATATTTTACAGCAGGGAATTGGATGAGTTAGGGCCAGAAAATATTACATGGAGACTATATAGGGAGGTGGATCCATAGTGCTCACATGATGCATTATATATGGATTACATGTTGACACATTATTACATCATTGACTAACATGACTACATTATATAGTGTTATAGGCTAGATAGAGTTCTGAGACACTTTTATATATAAAAGGATATACCGATACGGCCAAATGTGTTTGCATAGGTTATGAGAGATATAACTTAGTGGGGAATAGATGTAGACCCAAGGGTGTCATATGATAACTAGGTAAAGATACATAATATACACTATCAGTTGAGGATGGATATAGCAAATGCAGAAGTGATTGTGGCTTATAGTACATGGTGGGAACATGTGATCTATTATATTTATAATTCATTATCCTTAGGCTGAGGACATGTAGAGATATGTTACATAGCATGTTTAATATATGATCAAGAAGGAGTATATATTATAGGGTAACCATATATGTAGTTATCCTAAGAGGTTGAGGATAGGTTAGGGGAGGATAGGCTAGTGGTGGATAGGCTAGTCATGAGGAGGATCACATGGCTGATGTATGAGTTGAGGAGGTTAAGGTTGAGAAGGTTGAGTGAGAGAGAGTAGGATGAGATACACATGTGATTATGATTGATAGGGATGAGTAAGGAGATGTGGAGGACATGGTTATGTGTATTCTAATAGAAATCCATATAGGTGGATATGATGAGGTTAGGCTATCAGGGCCAACATGATTAATTGAGGATGAGGCCTTGATTGAGAGGCTACCTGAAGAGATTAGAGTAAGAGATGTGCATATTTTAATATTGCATGGGGATAAAGTGGAGAGAGGGATTAAAAGAACCATAAATATATCTATATTATATGCATAGATGGATAGGTTGACTACAAATACCAATAGTAGAGAGGATACCTTGGTGAATTTTGAACTAAAATTTTATAACCTAATGAACTAGGAAATTAGATGAATGCTAATTAATATTTTGAATCTAAACTAAAACCTATGATTGGGATAATTAAACAAAGGAAAACAAAGTAAACAATACTTAAAATACCATCATGCAAATTAAATACATCACCTTCTCCATTGATTGAACTGGGTTTGATTTTGATTCTTGATATGTGGGTACTCAAATCCATTATCCAAGAAAATGGAAATTTGGAAGCATATGGATGTAGGATCTAGATTTTATCAATGGCTGCATAAGATAATTTTGATATCAACTCAATATCTTGAAGGTGGATGTTGAAAATGGAGGATGACACTTCTATTTATATTCTTCCAAGTGAGAATATGGACCATTTGTTTAAATATAGATTTATTGAATTGTGTTAATTTTGGATTGTCATATTTGAGTCCTCATCCATGTGAAAGAGTTTAATTCCTCATGTGTGAGATAAATTAGGAATGTTAGTTGGTAGTTGAAAATGTCTTATAAATGAGTCAAGTTAGTTGGGTGAATCACCAAGGTAGTTGAAATGCCTAATGATAACTCAATGATTAGTTTAGGAAGTTGAGGAGCTGGTTGGGTAACTCAACTCTTGGTTGATATAAATATGGAAGATGTTTAGTGATTTATAAATTTTAGATATTTACTTTTTTTTGGAATGTGTGCATGATTAATTAATTAATTAATATATATTAATTAATTAATTAAAAAAGGTATATAAATGATATTAGTGGTGAAATTTTAATTTAGGGTGGCGATTGAGTTAGTGCTTCAATATTAAATAAAATTAATTAGGATACTAAATGTGGTAGAATATAGGTGTCTATATTTTCCCTTCTTTAAAAGGATGTTACAATTGGATGAAGAAATGTATTTTCAAATAGTAAATAAAATTAGAGTGGAAATTTATTATATAAATATGATGCCCCAAGTGGATTTAAACGACTATGAATGATGTCCCCTCGAGTGGTCATGTAGGGAGAATGGATGTGGATGAGCACTCAAATTAAATTAATGAAGGTAGGTGTTGTTACCTTCACTAACATGCCCCATTTTCAGACTAAAAATAGGGACCTCTTTTTTTTTAGCTAATGTTTGAAGTATAACTCATGATTATTTATTTATAGTAAATTAGATTGAATATTTTTAATGTTTCATTCAAAAATTAGCTAAATCTTCAAAAAACATGATGTCCTTTGCCCAGGTGTAAATAAAGTCTATTACTTCTTTATTTTAGATTGTTTTATCACATTTACTATATAGTTTATCTTGTGAATGTTTGGTCTTAAAAATATGTTTTTATGTGAATGATTGGTTTTAATTCTTGTATTTATTGACTAATTTTCACATAAAAATTGCTTGACAAAAGACTTTGATTTATCAAAAATATTTACTTAGTCAATTTTCTTATTTTTTCATAAGGCTTCAAAGACTCTAAGGGCCCTCCATATTCTTCCATGAATCTAAATCTCATTGACGTGGATTCAGAGTCAAATATTTTGGAAAAATGATGAAGTCCTTTTAAATCCCTTGGCCCCTAAGATCATGCCAAGTGGCACGATCTGGTGACCCATCCCCTCAAAACCTTGGAACCTTAGAACCTCAGGAGCATTAAGGAATTAGACCATTGGTCTAGAATTTGATTGACATTGGTAAAGATTTATATCATTGAGTCCCTAACAATATGACATGTGGCACTTTTTTTTAAGCCCAAGAGTTCAAAACAATTACAACATTAGCCTAAAGTGTGAAGAGCCTGGGAAGCTAAAAAAGGGCCACAAGGCAATGACTGATAAAACACAAAATAAAGAGACAAAGAATTTGATAATGAGTCTTTTATCTTTGACGATGACAAATATAGTAAGCTAAAGATTGTAAACATTGATTGACTTCCAAGAGGAAAAATGGGAAAGCATGCCAATAGCCTAGTAAAGAATAAGGAATACGACACTGATAAAGATCTATGTGGTGGATATGATGTCATAAGAGATCAAGAACTAATATTGATGTCCCATATAGCCATAAAAATCATCAAGAGTCCCAAGAGTATTATGTGTCAAGTCTAGAAATCATAGTCAAAGTGTAGTTAATGCCTCACCAACTAAAAGGCCCAGAAGTGATAGATTTTAGGCTAATAAAGGATTTAACTAATCTAAGAGACCTTGAAATAAATCTAGGGATGGATTTTTAATTTTATTATCCCCTAAAATTTAATGCATAAGTCTATACAAGGTATGGTGGAACAACAATCCCAAGAAAATCTCAATGATAATTTGTCAATAATATTTGAATTTGATCACTATTAACCTCCCAAATTGAATGAAATTTATGACATGAGTCATCACATGGAATGCACAAGGTAAAATTCCAAGGAGATAAAATGATCATAAAATATAAAATTAATTTTTTAATAGGCATGTTTTTTAAACTACAAATCATGTTCAAGATGGAAAATCTATTAGAACCCCAACTGCATTCCCTAATCATCATTGAATATTATAACCACCTTGGTAGGGGACTAGGCAAACTTCATGGACAAATTTGTCTATATAAGGGATGTTGTTTTCCTTTTGAATGGTCTTCATTTTTTGTAAATAAACTTTTTCAAAACTATAATAGAACTTTTACTTGTTTATACTTTGCCTTCTGCTCACCGAATATTATCTATTATTCCTAGTTTTAAGTTTATTCTTGTATAAGAGGATTGATTTTATTCTTAATTATAGAGGTATATGTGGTAATTAGAGTGTGCCTAAGCCAATATAGTTCCTTGTTTTTATTTTTGTTATCTCTTGAATTATCTATGATTTTTGTCTTCAATTATAAAGTTTTTCAAAATCTTTGTGTAATTTGCAACAAATCTTTGAGTGTTTTCATCTGGTGAAGATTTCACAAGTCAAGCATCTAAATCCATGTCCCTAGAAGCTTTCCCATTTTTTAATTACAAGTTTTTTTAACTGTTTAATTAGGTACATATTGGTATATCTATGACTTGGCATGTTACAATTCTTAGGCATTGACACTCTCTTAACTAGAAATTTTCTTTTTTAATCTCTCTTCCTTTTTTTATGTTTGTTTTGAATTGAAGATTTTTCCCATATTTTATAAATTGGTAAAGTCAACCTCAATGTAAATTATCAACCAAGCCTCATTAGCTAATAATAATTCCATGTATTTATCAATATACATTAAGCCTCTGGTGGTCAAAATTGTTACTCTTAGAGTAAAGTAAGCTAAACTATTCGGTACTAGGATTAAACCAAAATCAATCCTAAAATTAATAAGGGGATATATTTATCCCATGCATTTTCCCCCACTTTTCTCTTTGGAACACTCAACCTCATGAGTTCCTTTCAAACCCAGGATTTTGGCATGAAAAACATTTGGTGCTAGAAGGAAGGTTATTTGAAAAAGTAATACTCTTTTAGATTTGTCATTTGTTAAACTATTAGACCTTCCACCTTAATTTCTTTTATTTGTTTCATTGAACAATAGTTGGTGATAGAAGTAGGACTATTGAGTTGTATTTTCATATTTGATTAAGCATGAGAATAATTTTAAAGTATTGAAATTTGTTAAGAATTGGTTATAAATTATTATATGCTTTATAATTAACTAACTTTTTCTTTGTTTGTTTCTACTTCTTTCCCATTTGGTTGTAATATTAAACACACATTGTAGTTGGCCCAATAAGAATAGTTGTGATGGAATTATGCATGGTAAACCAAAATATATCTGTGTGTACATTACCTAGTCCGAATATATCCATGGGAGGTTTATTATCTTGCCATTACATATCCATAAAATAACTCAAACTACTAGAGTTAGACCTAATCCTTTGGTTATCCCTATTATCGTATGGATCATAAATCCATGATTGATTATTTTGGAGCAGTTTGATTTGCAGCTTCAAATTCACTCAATAGTTAGTAGGTCCTTGATACCTCTCAATGATTTCCCATTTCATCCCTTACTTTATTTTGGCCCCTTTTCTCAAAAAATTCTAAGTGAAGACCTCCTTCCACTTCCTCCATGTGGAAGCCCGATGCTCATATAGCTTAGGGGTGTTTTCTTTCCACTCAAAGGGAGCATCAGCTTAACACATTATGGCCTTGTGCTCCTTACATTTTTTTCATTTGGATCAGGAATTACAATAGTGCCATTGGTTATTAGGATAGGGGGTCCCATGAAGTAGTTAATGCAATATTCAAATGCAGCTTTACCACGTGGCATCTTCACACTCATTTTGATGAGTGTATGCTTTTCTTTCTCAGGAGGAGTGCCAGCTAACATGTGGCACACCTATGCTCAATCATGTCAATCAAACCCTTAGCCTATCTAGAGAATCACTAACTTGACATGTGTCATCTATGTGCTTATCTAAAGAGAATCTCAATTTACTAGAGATTGAGAGAGTACTATTAGATAAAGACATGGGTCCCTCCTTTTGATCAATCTTTTGAAACACTTTAAGCTTTTCCTAAAGTGTGATATTTTAAATTTGGAGGGGACCAAGCCACTAAAAATGACATAAGAAAACATCTCTAAGAGAAAACACGTAGTGCCACCTTGCTTCTCCTAAACATAGTGGCCATAACAGAAAGAGACAGTTGTGCCATGTATGGGATTTGGTGGGTAACTACACTCATGAGTTTCAAATCATTTTTATTTGTAATGGCATCATGAGCAGGAGTGGTAGAATCTCTAGATGTCATTTATTTAATTATTTTCTTCTCTTATATATTTGAGATTCTTTCCCCTTAAGAGGGGACTGGCAATTATTTTGTTTTTAGCATTCTTATTTCTATGAATAGTCATTGTAATAGACTAGATATAGTAGTAGTCAGAGTTTTCATTATGAAACCTTAGTAGGTGTGCCTCATGAATGTTATTGGACACTTTTATGTGCATTTTGTGGCCTTCTATATTTATTTTCCTATCCATAATGAAGAGGATGTGATATTATGTGTTATTTAGGGTTAAAAGTATCTATGTATGTTATTTCTTTTCTTTTTCTTCTATAGTGTAGATCTTTGTTTAAGTTGTAGATCATAATTCATGATTTTAAGCTCCTTTAAAATTTATGGTGTTTGGATGTTTATGCTATTTTCTGTAAATCTTACATTAATATTTCAAATCTTCTAGTGTATTGCCTTAGACTAGATTTACTTTCATGTTGTTTACTTTTATTTTTTCTACCCCTTTCCAACCCCTAAATTGAATGAAGAGTTGGATCTAAATTATTGGAGGTCTCTTTACATACTAAATTTGGCCCCACATCTATAAAGCTTCCCATAGATTTTTTTCTACCCTAAAGTGAAATCTTTAGGCATAAATAGTTAAATCTTTTTTGGAATGCCCAACAGAACCGATCCACTAGTTTTCTAAACTAGAAGCTCAATTTTATGATCTATAGGCCCATAACAAGGTCATAGACTACGACTAATCCAAATTTTATAATACTAACTTTGGGGGTTCATACTCACTAAAGATCTCTAGGACATAACACTACCTAGAAATAGTAATGACCACATCAACAACAATAAATGATGTGTCCTTCACCAAGGAATTTCATGTCTTGGGATAGTGGTAGCCCTTTAATCCCACCAAAACCCTCAACCTAATGAGACCCCATACCTTTTAATTCTTTGAAAATACTCCCCAAGTTCTTGGTGGAAGATTTCAATATAGTAGTCGAGCACCTCTAAGATGTGGTGAATGTAAGCACTGTCTACTACATTAACACTCAAAATGTAGCCTTAAGACTACCATCAAACTATTTTCAAGGATATGCTCTTGATTGGTACATATATTTGTCATCTAACTCTATCACCACTGGGATTACCTAGGAGATAGATCCTTTGAGTGATTCAATGAAAAATAGATCAATATTCCCTATTATAGAAATTACTAACCATCAAAAGGGGCCTGCAAGAAGCCATGGTTAATTTCAACACCAAATTTAAAAATACCTAGAAAATAATTTTGTTAGTGACTCACCTACCTATGGGTATGGCTATTATCTTTTATTTGAAGGCCCTCAATTTAGATATTATGATTATGATCTAGTCACTTGGAGGCTAGACACGACTAGATGTGTATGACTTCATGGTAAGGGTAGAGAATAGCCTTATCAATGAAGACTTCCTCCATGGCCACCAATGCCGATGTTCCCTAAGATATCATTACCTTTACAAGAATAAATGTGGATCACTTCAGGAGCTCTGCCTCCTTCTAAGTATGTACATCTACCCACTCAGGCAAGCACATCTACCACATCCTTGCTAGCTACTGAGATGAATGATATGAAGAGTATTTTAAGAAACCTCTCTAATGAGCTTATAAATGATATGAAGAGTATTTATAAGCCACTCCTATAAATCCCTCTTACCATAACTACTAAGAGAGGAGACTCTCGTACCAATATAATTAGTATCAGGAAAGGTAAAGGTCAAACAACCAAGGGCCAAATAACCAAGCACTAAATAATTAGGCACCAAGCCATAAGACACAACCTACCAATAAAATAGTTATAGTCTTAGGTCTATTACACATAGTATCACCAATCATGAATAAGAAACTAGTGGTTAGACATAATAACTTGGCTGATGATTCTAACTCATGGTGTTTCCCTTGTAATGAACCTCATGGGCCCTAAAATTTTCCATGAGCCAATTTACATTAGAAAATCACTAAATAGAGATGTTAGGTAAATTTTACAAATTTTGCTTATACAAACTAGTCCCCAAGAGTTAAAAATGCTATTTTGATAGAATAAATGTAGACTATATTCCTAGAGAAAGAGGAAGAAATAGCTTCAGAACACACACTTTTATCTTAGGTATAAGATGAAGATGTGTTATTTACCAATGAATTTCCTATGTATAGACCCCCATGAGTGTAATTTGATTACTACACATGGTCAAATAAAAGACTGGATAAGAACCTTGAAGCCTTTGCAAGGCCCAAGCCAACATTCAAAAAGGCCTTGACACCTCAACCTTCACCCATGGTCTATCAAATATGTGGTGAGGTGGTACAAAAAAAGATAAAAGACCCTAATATCCCACCCTTGAAATCATATAACATGGTGGAGTTGTTGGGATAAATAACAGAAGCACACAATTGATTACCAAGCAACTTAACATGCGGAAATTAACCAGAATACACAAGTAACTAGAATTTAGAAATAACACATGATATGAGAGACAATACACAACTTGTATTAAAACTCTTTTAGAAGGAAATACAACAAAGAAGGTTGCCACAGTTCTTCTTCCTTACACACCTCTAGGGCTCCCACACCTCTAGGGCATAAATAGTAAATCTTCCCTCAAAGCTCTCTCCCTTGGGTCCCAACACCCAACTCAAACACAGAGTTGGTGTTCACCTTACACATGTGCTCCACGCACTACACAAGTACACAAACGTACTTCAAGTAGATCTCCCCTGAACCTGCAACAACTTGTAACTCAATAGACCTTACTTATGGAAGGATCTTCCTTACCTTCCTCTTTGCTCTCTATTTGACTACACATTATACTCCAAGTAGATCCCACCTGATTCTCCTCTCTGTTGTGTTGTTGTCATATCTGATATTGCAGACCTGAAAATCAATCTGGTTTTGCACACCTATGAACCTTGACCTTGCACACACATACATCTGCAAATCAATGATCTTACTTACCCATGCAGATCTCCTATCATAGCCATGCTCACTTGATAACCAAGATCATACATACATGAATAACCCTGCTAATTCTCCAATCTAACACCCACACTTGGTACTATGGCACTAGGAAGAACACACCATGCTCACCTCACACACAAAAGGAGCTTATATTATTGCTCTCTTACTCTCTAGCACAAGTTTACAATACAACCAATGAGTCTCTTATATACATATCATGAAAACAATAATTAGACACCTAATTACAATAATTAGATCCACAGCTTCTAGTCTAAATTTGTCTCTTGACATGCAAACACTTGGTTCGTTAGCTAAGTGCTCATAAAACACTCACAGCTCGAACCACACAGGTGACCGACGTCGGTCCCTGTCTGCCTAGGGGGTGCCAATGCTAGCCGACTTCTGACCGACGTTGGTTGCCTTCTGTCTCTTCCCTATTGATGTCAGTTGGCCTGATCGATGCTGACAATAGTAACACTAAGCAACCTTCTTAAAACCTCCTCCTCTATTTGCATCAATGAAGCTTTTAGCTCCACAACCTAACAATCTCCCACTTGGAGATAAATAGCTACACTGTACCTATACCTGTACCCCATCTAATCTATTTCTTAGCTTGTATCCCTCTTCAAGCTCAATCATGAAGACCACCCCCACACAACCTATGGTGCACCTCCTATCATCCAAGTAACCTACCACATCCGAACCTACAAACCCATGTAGTGAAGTCCTGACCCTGCATAACATGAATCCCTACTACTGGTCCCTCTCAAATACCTAAGAACCCACTTCCCTGAATTGGCTCCTAACTCTCTAACAACACCCACTGCTTGGGCAAACTCAGGTCTATACCAGACTTCATGTGATTTCAGACACTGAACTGTCTAGCCCTTAGTGTGCTCCAGCTCTGCATCTTGCATAATGAACCTTGCCAACACTTGATTCACATCAGCTCCCACTGGAGACAAAATCAACCTATGATCTCCCATGCCAAAGAATTTTGTTGCTCCAAATTCTTCATAGAAAACCACTGAACTAATCTTACCCTTAGCTCAGCAAAACCCTGTATGTACAAACCTACTAGCAAACATATCATCCACATACAGTAACATGATAATGTCATGACCATCATCCCCCTGGTAAGACAAACCATAGTAGTTACCCTGACATTGACTAAAGACATGCTTTTTCATCTCCCTATCAAAACCTGTACCACTGTCCTATAGCTTCCTCAAGACCATATAACATGGTCTTCCATTTTACATGTCTGTTCTCTCTATTCTTCAACTAAGGTATCCATTCATCTTTGTGCTTTCATATCGTCTGGCAACCCTACCAAATCTCCACTTGGTTCTGCATACTATTCTTGCCATACTCCCACTATTTCCTGGATCCTTCCTGCTCTACAGTCAGTAACTAGTATAAAGAAGAGGAACAACAAATTTGAGGCTTACTTACCACCTTCAGTCCTCCATATGGGCATTTGAGACTCCTTGACAGCTTGTTGTTCACCCAAAATTTGTTACAGTGACCGACCTCAGTCACCACACAATCTGCATCCAATCGACGTTGATTCCATGCACCTATCCTGACTACCAACCCTATCGATGTCAGTCTCCCCTTGCTGCCGATGTCGGTCCTCATGACCAACATTGGTCTTACCTACTACCAATGTTGGTTTTCCTACTGATGTTGGTACCTATGTTCACCTGTGAGTGATGAATTTTTCCCTGTGAGCTCCTTTGAATCAAAACCCATGTCCAAACTGCCCTGTCCAAAAGTATCCAGCCCCATCCATTGGTCTCTGTCTGCCATCTCCTCCATAAACACCAAGGCTTTCCAATTCTTAAGCCTATCAAATATATCAATCTTCCACTTAAGAACATGCATCTCCTTCTTTCTCATGTGACCAAGCCTACAAAGCCACGTCTCTGCAATAGAAGAAGAATCAGTAATATAAACAAGTAGATAAAGAGTACCTATTTTCTTACCACTAGCTAATTCAAGTACATCCATTATGAGAGATCTTGTGCATCTCTCATCACCTAACTTTTCTAAAGAAATTAGCCACATCTCCAAACCTAGGACCTGCATGACCTGCTTCAACACCCATGTGTTGACCACCTACAATTTCAGCTTCACTTCCCCTTTGCCAATTCTTTGGCAAGGCTCACCAGCTCCTCTCCTTAGGGCTGCATGGAAAGAGGCAACAAAATCTATTATCCAAGATTCAACTTTATCCAAGAAACATCCTAAAGCATCTTGTGTAACAACCCCTGCAACATCTGCATCTACAGTTCCTTCATGCTGATCTGCTACCAACCAACAATATTCTTTTCCCTACTCTTTCTTTCCATAGGACCGTAAGTGACCATCTATGCTTTTCAACTCCTCCATTCTTAGCTTACTTTCTTCTGCCATTGCTCTACTCCCACTCAATCAAAAACCCCTGAGAGTGACCTGTAACCAAACATAAAACCTACTCCCTGTAACCTTAGCTCTGATACCACGTGTTGGGATAAATAATGGAAGCACACAATTGATTACCAAGCAACTTAACATGCAGAAATTAACTAGAATACACAAGTAACTAGAATTCAGAAATAACACATGATATGAGAGACAATACACAACTTTTATTAAAACTCTTTCAGAAGGAAAAACAACAAAGAAGGTTGCCACAGTTCTTCTTCCTTACACACCTCTAGGGCATAAATAGTAAATCTTCCCTCAAAGCTCTCTCCCTTAGGTCCCAACACCCAACTTAAACACAGAGTTGGTGTTCACCTTACACCTATGCTCCACACACTCCACAAGTGCTCCATGCACTCCACAAGTACAAAAATGTACTTTAGGTAGATCTCCCTTGAACCTACAACAACCTGCAACTCAATAGACCTTACTTATGGAAGGATCTTCCTTGCCTTCCTCTTTGCTCTCTATCTAACTACACACTGTACTCCAAGTAGATCCCACCTGATTCTACTCCCTGTTGTGTTGCTATCCTATTTGATATTGCACACCTGTAAATCAATCTGGTTCTGCACACCTGTGAACCTTGACCTTGCACACACATACACCTGCAAATCAATGATCTTACTTACCCATGTAGATCTCCTATCATAGCCATGCTCACCTGATGACCAAGATCATACATACATGAAGAACCCTGCTGATTCTCCAATTCAGCACCCACACATGGTACTGTGGCACTAGGAGGAACACACCATGCTCACCTCACACACTGAAGGAGCTTATATTATTGCTCTCTTACTCTCTAGCACAATTTTACAATACAACCAATGAGTCTCTTAAATAGATCTCATGTAAATAATAATTAGACACCTAATTACAATAATTAGATCCACAGCTTCTAGTCTAAACTTGGCTCTTGACATGCAAACACTTGGTTCATTAGCTAACTGCCCGTAAAACACTCGTAGCTCGAACCACACAGGTGACCGATGTTAGTCCCTATCTGCCTGGGGGTTGCCGATGCCAGCCGACTTTTGACTGACGTTGGTTGCCTTCTATCTCTTCCCTGCCGATGTCGGTTGGCCTGACTGACGCTAGCGACAGTAACACTCAGCAACCTTCCTGAAACCTCCTCCTCTATTTGCATTAGTGAAGCTTTTAGCTCCACAACCTAATAAGAGTAGCTAAAGAAGGCACCAACTAATGTTTCCCTCTAGGATGTCCTATCCATCCTTGAATAGAATACATTGCTAAAGAAAGCCTTAGAAGAAAAGGAGGATATCATGCAAAATAAATAACCTATAGAGCATGCAAAGGGAAAATGGAATGGATCTAGTATGATCATGTAACATTATCCACCCTTTGCATTCATCAATACCAAGGAAGGGGTAATAAAATCAAAGCTTACCCCATTTTATTTGACTTTAATTATGGTTAAAAAACTATTTAAAAACTCCATGATCAACTCAAGTGTGAGCATGATGGTGATGCCCAAAAAAATAGATGATGTACTATAATTAAATTATGAGCCCTTAAATAAGGGGGTGATCTAGTTAGCTGGAAAAAAGGTTTAATCCTTAAGAATCATCCAAGTTCTTCCTATCACATTGTACTCTTGACCAAGAATAACTATACCACAATATATTGTGTTGATAAAAATCCCACCTATCTTTGGGCTATGTCTATCAAGAAATTTTTCCACTAAGATTAGTGGATATCTACCATTAGACTAGTCCCATCTGATCCTAAGGACCAAGTATGGTTCAAATATAAAGGTGTTATCCAAGCCTCTTCACCTAGAGAACATAGTGGATAAAGTAATTATGAATTTAGAGGCAACACACACCTCTTTCTCAAGGATGGAGACACACTATGTAGAGATGCTCAAGGAAGAAATGATGGTAGACAATAGAAGCCTAGAAGAAGAGGCCCTCATCAATGAGTTCATTAAGAATGACTCATTTAAAAACTTTGATGCTATCCCTCTTAGGATCTACATCATCCATGATGAATATTAAGTCCTTCCTAAAGTCGTAAGGAAGCAAGAAGACCATAGCAAGGGGGAAAAGATGAGTTTGAACTCTAGACTCTACATTTTTATGGTGCAAAATGAAAGATTAGCTCCAGAGATGGTATCCAACTAACATCTCCCTTTGGTGAAGAGATACTTAGAGCTTTTTGTTTTCAATTTACCTAGATAAACAATGAATCAAAATAAAATTATTTAGTCCATGGTCTGAACCTCATCAAATGAATGGGTGTCAAACATTTGAAGGTGTTTGATGACTCTAAACTAGTTATAAGATAGGTAAGAGGGGTGGCTATAGAAATTAATGTGTGAATAGGTCTTACCATCACTGCATATGGGACTTAATTGAGTCCTTTGAGGCCTTAAATATTCAAATCATCCCAAGGGACACAAACACAAAAATAAATAAAATGGTAACAATGGGTTCTCAATTTGACCTAGTGACAGACCTATTCACTAATGAATAGGTAGTGTGAGTCATCATCAAGACTGCCATCTTGGATAATGACCAAAATTGGTAGTTGTTTGAGAGTGATGTTAAAATTTCAATGTTCCTCCAACAATCTTATGAATTTGTAGAGAAACTATAGCCAAATATTGAGGAGGCATATAGAGACCAAATCATGTAGTTGAAGACCAACAAATTGCCAAAGGGCCTCATCACTCTAGAAAACCTCTTTAACCCTAATGATATGAGGAATGATAAGTGTAAGTTTGTTTTAGACAAGGGGGATTATTATGAACTTGATATTAGAGGTAGAATAAAGTTAAAATATGGAAAAGAAGCTCTTCAGAGGGATAAGGAGTGATTGGTTTCTTTATATGAAAAATATGAGGGCGTCATCACTTGGACTTATGATGACCTAAAAGGATATGATCAAGAGGCTATTCAACATACCATAAAATTGGTATAAGGATCCAATCCAAACAAAAATAAGCAACAATCAATGAACCCAAAGATCAAATCCCTAATGGCCCAAGATCTTAGTAAATTGAGTGACTTAAAGAATATATATTCGATCAAGCATTTGTCTTAGGTATCCAACCTAGTCTTGGTATGGAAGAATAGTGAAGAAATTTGACTGTGCATGGATTTTTGAGATCTAAATAAGGCATCCTTAAAAGATCATTACCCTCTCCATTTCATGGATTAGATGCTTCAGACAGTAGTAAGTATAGAGATGTTTTTCTTTTTAGATAGATTCTTTGGGTACAATCAATTGTGGGTAAAGGAGGATGATCAACATTAAACCACCTTCACTATGATTTGGGAAACCTTTACATATTTGAAGATTCCTTTCATCCTCTCAAATGTTTGGACAACATTATAATGAGTGATGGACATAACCTTCAAATGAGTGATCAATAATATTATCCTAATTTACCTAAATGACCTTGCCATATTTTTAAAAAGAAAGGAGGACCACTTTGACCATTTAAAGAGTCTTCTAAAGGTACCAAGAATTTGAGGTGTCCTTAAACCCTAAGACTTGCATATTTAGAGTCCCTTAGGATAATTTTCCTAGATACATAGTGTCCAAGGATGGGATTGTTATCAACCCAGAGAGGATAAAATCCATAAGAGACTTGGCCTTACCAGTAAATAAGAAAGGAATCTAATATTTCCTCATAAATACCAATTTTATCAATAGCTTTATTTTGGACATCATAAGATTGGTCAGACCAATCATGTTAATGTTAAAAAAGGACTAGGCCTTCAAATGGATGCCCAAGAAGAGAGTAGTGTTTAAAGAAATAAAAAGAGCAATATCCACTATGTCCATACTTATTAACCCCAACTTTTCCAAATATTTCAATATGTATGTCTATGAAAGTGAGCATAGCCTCAAATCTATGCTAATTCAAAAGGAAGAGGAGGGCAAATAAGAACACCTGATCACATTATATACTAGAACATTACGTGGGTATGAAGTTAAATACAATTTTATAGAAAGGCAGGCCTTCACCATCATCAATGTCCTTAAGAAGTTTAGACACCTTGTGGCAGGCATCAAGATAATGGTGTATGTCATACATTTTAGTGTTTGTGAGTATATCGTGTAAGGAGAAATTATAGAGAAGAGGTCCAACTGAATGACCAAGATCCTATAATATGACATAAAATCTAGGCCAACCAAGGTAGTTAGAGGAAAAGGAATCTGCAAGTACTTGGCTCAATGTACAAATCTCCCAATGGAAGATCAAAACATGATGGAGGTAGCCTTAGTGAACTAGTGCAAAGCTAAATAATCTTAGGTGACCAATTGGGTACACTTCATGTAAATCTTTAGGTATTTTGATGGTCTCCCCATACATAAAAGATGTTTTTTTATATTAAAAGGGTCTAGTTATATGCTAGTATAAGGAATCTTATTCAAGAGGAATTTCAATGGGGACCTCCTCAAATGCATTTATAGGCCCCATGTAGAAAATATTATGCAAGACATGCATTTCACCCCATTGAGAAACCATTTCTAAGCCAAGACTACCATGACCAAGATCATGTGGTCAAGGTACTACTAGCCAACCATGTTTGTAGACTGTCATCAAGTAGTCAAAAAGCTCCAAAAATGTCAATTCTTCATCAAAAAGAGAAAAATATTGGCCATGCCTCTAAATCTAATTATGACTAATGAGCCCTTTACATAGTGTGGCTTATACTTCATCAGAATGATCAACTTGGTCTTCAACATAGGTCAAAAATATATATTGATAGTCATCGATTACTTCACTAGGTGGATTGATGCAATCCCACTAAAAGAGGCAATCGAGAATGTGATTCTTAGCTTCTATGAAGAGTTTGTGGCTATATTTGACTTGCCAAAAATGATCATTTCAAACAACATGAAAGCCTTCCTCTAATCCAAAATATCTAAATTCATGTTATGGAATGGTTTTTTCTTGAAGACTTCATCCAATTACTACCCATAGGGGAATGAATTAGTGGATTATACAACTAAGAACATAATCTAGTTGATCAAAAGAATGGGTAATGACAAATAAAGGGACTGACACTTGCACATGAGAACAAATCTATGGGTGGATTTCATCACCCCCAAAGAACATCTTGAAATTTTCTCCATACAAACTTGTATAATAAAAGGAAGTGGTATTACTAGTGTCTTCAGAAATCCCCATGCAATAGCTCTTGAAGGCTATCAAGATTGAAAAGAAAAGAGTGATGGAGATTCAGATTGATAAATTACTCAAAATCTAAGAAAAAAAGGATTTTTTGGGTGATGCAAAGATCACTCAACAAAAAATAGTGAAGGGATGGTTCAACAAAAACACATTGGGCCTAGGTTTCAAACCTAGGGAACTAGTCCTTAAATATGATCAACAAGCTACAAGACTAGGGTAACATGCAAAATTTGATTCTCTATGGAGAGACCCTTTTTTCAACATCAATTATAGGCAAGGAAATGCTTTCAAACTAGAATATTTAGAGGGTAATTCCTTAGATATCCCCATCAACGGGATCAACTTGAAGCATTTCAATTGACTTCCCTCTATCCTTTGTACATAATTAGATAGTTTCCTTTCCTTGTCATTATGTTTGTTTTCCTCATTTTTATGTTTCCCTTATTATGTTTCCTTTCCTTTTTTTTTTCCTTTCCAAATAAGTGTTGTTGGCACAAGTCACTGATTAGATCACCATGTGTCCTCTCCTCAATCTCTTCACATATTTAAAACCTTCTTTGAAAGATATTTATCTTACCATTTCCTCTATCATTAATGTTAGATGTTTCATTATGCATGATTCCTTATAACAATCACTATAAATCTCTCAAGAGTGGATATTTGAGCATGCATGCCACTATTACCATTTATGAGGTTTCTCATTTTTTAATTTTCCATAATGAGCTGCCTAGTGGCACTAGTGCATAAATACACCATCTCTTCCTTAAAAATAAACACTTGACACTTTATGATTCTATGAGAGCATTAAGTAGTTAAAACACTCTAAAAGAGGAAGCCTAAGAATTTAAAGGAGTGACAAGAAACCATTGACTCAAAATAAATAGATAGATCTTTTGAATCGATCTTTATCTACCTAGACTATGGAAGCTTCTACATCCTCTTTAGGAGGTGGGAAGCACCTTTCAAAATAGATAACCCATGGTTTGAGTAGTGGAGGATCCCCTCCTCCCCCATATATGATGAATAAGTCATATGTTTTGGCTCTTGACTAAGTAAAAAGGAAGGTACCAAATACCATGCATGAAACTAAGGGACCTTACAAATATAAGGCTTTGGTAATTGATTCTACGAACAAAATATTCAATCCAGAGTTACCCCATAATCCTAAGAATCTGAGAGAGGGAAATTAATCTAAAAAACATGATATAATCAGTAGGAAGGAGTATACCTCCTTTGGGTGAAAAATATGAGATTTCCCATTAGCACAATACATGGTTCCCTACATGTACCCTTACCCTAAGATCATCACCATTTACACCAAAAAATATGAAGCCAAAACTAGCATAATTATTGGTGAAGCTTATCTAAGGGTTAATATTGGTGTAGACAATGTCAAGGTGATGATTTGACTCTAACATGATCCCAATGCTATTATCTATAACATCAAAAGCCTTCAAAGCATCTAGGATTCCCATATAAAATATAAGGCATGGTTCCTCAGGTATCTTCTCAACCAAAATATCATAGAGATACCTCCCACGCCCCTACACTTATTAACTTTCCCCACACAACATGTAAAATGCACTATGTACATGCTGGCATTTATCTTTGGCATGGATACTAATGCCAACATTGAGGAGTTCCATCTAGGTGTGATATTTTTGATGACCATAGCAGAGAAGGTGGAGGGATTTAAGATATACTTTGTCAAAGCCATTGCTTCCACTATGAGATCTAAACTACAAATCTTCTTAGTAATGGGTACCTTTTGGTATCCATCTTACCTCATGCACCTAACTTTATACCAACACTCCATTTTTTCTCTAAGTACCTATAGTTGAACTCTACACATACAAATGTTTTCCCCAATATAGTAGCCTTAGTCACCATATGGACCCCCATCCTATCAATCATCAAGACTACTATGAGTTTTTAGAGTGGTTTATGGCTCCAATTCTCACAAATCTCAGTAGGCAAGATGTCATTCCCTAGATTAAAAATGAGCAACAATAATGGCTCATGGGCAGCAAGATCTCCATCGACTAGTTCTAAGGGGATCATTTTTCATTCATATGAATACATGGGTTTATAAGAGAGCCCTTCTGGCTCCATCATATATTGACTAATAGGACCATGACCCTTGACTTAGCTTGAAAACTTGATATAGTGGATTTCATCTATGGGTTAGGTAAGAATAAAAAGGGACTATATGACATTCCTTTTTAAAGAGGTACCATCACAATGTAGAAAAAACACTAGAGACATCTCCTTGCTACCAAGATGGCAGAGCTAGGCGTTAACCTAATAGATGATTGATGGGATTATGACCCAACATCGTATATAATAGATTTGAAGACTAATAGTGCACCCAAGCATTAGGATTGACCTTATTTGAAGTAGATAAAGTCACCACTGAAGACCTCCCTCAAAATTACTTGGACTTGGGCCTGATATCACAAGATGTCCCCAAATCATGGGAGGTTTTCTATGATAAATTCCAAGATTTTGGCCCTGTTAAGAAGTTATCAAAGGGGATGAAATAGTGGTTGAATGACTTAGGATGGATCAAAGAGAATAAATTTGTCTTCTTGAAGTACAAATATGAGATTGGCAAACCACACATTGGTTTGTATGAGAACACCCCAGATGAAAATTTTGAGAAGCTATGGGATGAGTCCCAACCAGAAGAGGGTGCATCATAAGAGGAATCAATACCTAAGATTAAGGTATCAAGGGAAGAGGAAGATGAAGATACACTGAGAGAGGAGGTAAAATACACCTCTCTAGAAAAAGAAGTAATAGAAATAGAAGTCATAATGTCTAGACCCCTCCAAAATGGCCATCGCTCAAGTTCCCATATGTTACAGCCCTACAAAAATAATAAGTGCCATTTGAGCACCTCATATTTGGGTCATCATAGATGAAGAAGATTGAGGCCCCTAATTCCAACCCACTTATGACATCTTCATAGAAAATGATATATTTTATAAATCCCCTTCTCTCTCCCTCTACTTCTTTTTCTACTTCCCTTTCTCCTTGCATAGCTCTAGCACAAGTTATGGCATCAAATACCACCAAATAAAATTCTCTAACTCCTCCCATCACTTTTTCATCAGCCTTGATAGTCCCACTATAGGTTATAATAATCTTAATTGACCAACCTAACACTACCTTAGATCTAATCTTATCCTCTACCACTTATCCCACTATCAGGACTAGCCCCTTCTCTTCCTCAATTCCCATCTCCTTCCACATGTCATTCCTCACTCCCCTACCTTCATCATCCACCTCATCCTCACTCATTTCATAGTTACCATTCTCTCTACCCCATGGGATCCCACCTTTTTCCACTTCATCCCTCATTATTCATTCACTTGCTTCCATAAGATTAGGGTCTGATACTGCATAGTAAAAGTTACTTATCCCATTTATGTTGCCACAAGGAATCCCCTTTGTAATATAAATCATTCAAGCACTGGATAAATATAAATAATAGGTGGACATAGCAAGGATGGCATGAGTATCCCAAATGGAAAAGAAAAGGGGAAAGAGGGCCAAGGTTGATGCTCAACCCCATATGTAATCACTATATGACCCTAGATAGAAATCCTTCTTGGTCACTCATTTGACCCCCTAAGTATCCAAGATCAAATAATAGATATAGCCTAGGGATTACACCATCCAAGACATTAGGATTAACCTCATTCAAGCTTATCCCATTGATAGGACCAAACTTATGGAGGAAACATAAAAGTCTATGACTACAGACTACATCAAGATAGCCCATTAATTTGAGAAAATGAAACAAGAACTTACCAAAGTCAAGGTCATGGTTGACTACCTCAATGTTGAGGCTAAAGCCAAGAACACTGACCTCAACTAGGCAAGGACTAACCTCTAAAGTTGCATCACAATAGAAAGCTTCTAGGTTGAGGCTAACAAGTGAATGGTGATCAAAACTAGACTATAAGAGATGGAGATAGAGTTGGCTACAATTCGTAAGAAGATCTCTGATATAAATTGGGCAATCCAACTACTAAAAAACTTGGCACAGCAAGACTCCTTGATAAAGGACTAGGAGATTGAAATTTTAAAAAATGACCTTGCCACTTACTTGTAGGTTGCATAAATCCTTCCCTTGATCTAGTAACTATATAAATCCTACTAGGAAAGGCTTAAGGTTATGATAGTAAGCTTGAAAATGATGCTTGATTTTATTATTGATACATATAAGTTGGATGCCTAGGTGATCTCATCTATAGATCAAGTAATCACCTTCATCACCCCCAAGGTCGAAGACTAACAGAGCCTTGTTTAGAATCTCTAAAACAATTATACCAAAATGTTACAGGAAATAGCAGTGCCTAACTGAGGGTAAGAAATGGTGAAATAAAATGAGTTCTTAGGCTATAATAACATGGAAAACAAACGCAAGGTATTCCTCAATGCCTTAGAATAAGTGGTCCAAGAAAGGAAGGAATGCATAGAGCAATTAGTCTAATTGGGAATACACTCTCCTTTCTTAGTTAACAACAACATCCTCCCTAAGGACTAGATTAGGGCATTGCTTGAGTAGAAGCAAAATGACTAGATCATCTTTATGGATCTTAGTCAAATATCAGATGCCTCTGAGGTGGAGAATATTTTACACCTACTCACCAAGTTGGAGTTCTAGACACTAGATGTGGTCAAAGTCTTGGGGAATATCTATTTTAAGGAGATAATTGATTTGGATAGAACCTTTAAGGATTTCAATAAAAAGACCTAGCTAACAGAGGAGGAATGGGCACCCTTGTAAATGGCCCTTCAAAAGTTGTAAATATCCATATTTCTCCCATTTTTGTAAATTTTGCTTTGATTGGTCTGATCACCAAAGGTTTTGAGTTCTTCCATCAATAGGCAAACTCCCTTGTGAGTCGCTAAGAACTATGAATTATAAATCTACAATTGATTATTTGAGCAATTCAATTTATAACTTCAAATTTACTCGATAGTTAGAAATTACTCAATACCTCTTAATAGTTTCCCCTTTCAACCCTTTCTTTATTCTAGCCCCTTTTCTCAAAAAAATTCTAAGTAACGGCCTCCTTTTACTTCCTCCACATGGCATATTGATGCTCATCCAACTCATGTGTGTTTTATTTCCACTCAATGGGAGTGTCAACTCGACATGTGGTAGCCCCATTCTCCTTAGAGTTTTCTTCATTTCCATTGAGCCTCAGAGAAGCACCATTGGTTGGTAGGATAGGTTCCTCACAAAGTAGTTAATGTAGGATTCAAATGCATCTTCACCAAATATAATCGGCATGCTCATTTTGGCAAGTGTATGTTTTTCTTTCTTAGGAGGAACACTAGCTAAACACGTGGTGCCCTTATGTACAATCATGTAATCAATCCCTCATCCCTTCAAGAGAAGCACAAAATTTATGTGTGTCATCTTTGTGTTTATCTAAGGATAATGTTAATTTTCCAAAGATTGAGAGAGTGTCATTAGATGAAGATGTGGGTCCCTCCTTTTGAGAAAGCTTTTGAAATACTTTAAGTTTTTCTTAAATTGTGATCTTTTAAATTTTTACGAGACCAAGGCCTCTAAAAATTCCATAAGCAGATAGCTTCAAGAGTATACATGCAACACCACCTTACTTTTCCTAAGCATAATGGCCATAATAGGAAGAGATAGTTTCACCATATCTAGGATCTAGGGGTAATTACACTCATGAGTTCTAAATTATTTTCAGTTGCAACAACATCATGAGCATGAGTGGTAGAATCTCTAGATTTCATTTATTTGAGTAGACACTTTGCATATATATTTGAGGTTATTCCCCTCCAAAGGGGGATGATAATTATTTTGTTTTTTAAATTCTTATTTCTATGAGTAGTCATTGTAATAGACTAGATATAGTAGTAGTTAGTGTTTTCATCCTGCAACCTTAGCAAGTGCACCTCATGAATGTTATTAGACACTTTGTATGTACCTTATGTGGACTTCTATATTTAATTCCCTATCCACAATGAAGAGGATGTGATGTTATGTGTTATTTGGTGTCAAAACTATCTTTATATGCTATTTATTTTCTTTTGCTTTTATAATGTAGCTCTTTGTTTATGTTGTAGATCTTAATTCATGCTTTTAAGCTCCTTTAAAATAAATAGTGTTTGGAGGTTTATGTTATTTTATACAAATATTACACTAATATTTCAAATCTTATGGTGTATCACCTTAGACTATATTTACTTTCATGTTTTTTACTATTATTTCTTCCACCCCTTTCCACCCCCCAAATTGAATGAAGAGACAGCTTATAAAATCTTGAAGGTCACTTTATAAACCACATTTGGTCCCACATCTAAAAATATTACTATAGATTATTGTCTATCATAAAGTGAAAGCTTTAGGCATCAACATATCTCAACCTCCGAAACCACCTAGAATCATAATATCCCCATAGTTCTACCTATGGCTTGGCTTGTTAGGTCTACCATAAATGTACATGGGGTTATCCATGACTTCCTATGACTCCAAATAGATACTTTCAAATATTCACTCCTAGTGTATGAAGGAATATAGAGGAGCATGTAATGTCATAAAAAATGTTGTAATACTTCTCAATGTTGAGCATGAAGATGTGGCTTGTAAAATATTCTCCTTTATGTTTATGAATGGATCATATGATTGGTTTTTTAACCTTCCTAATGACTCCATCATAAGTTAGGATGAGTTTATTGGTACTTTATTGGACAAATTTGGGTAATTCATTATAGATGCATAGAAGTTGGATGCCCATGTGAGCTCATATATAGATCAAGTAATCACCTTCATCACCCTTAAGGTTGAAGACTCACTAAGCCTTGTTCAAAATCTCTACAACACTTCTCCTAAAATACTATAGGTAGTAGGGATGCCTAACTGAAGTCAAGTAGTGGTGAAAGTAAATGAGTTCCTAGGTTGCAATAAGGTAGTGAACAAATACAATTCATTCCTCAATGCCTTGGAGCAATTAGTCGTAGAAAAGAAGGGATACATAGAGGAATTATTCTAATTGGGACTCCCCTATCCTTTCTTAGTTGACAATAGCATCTTCCCTGAGGACTAGATTAGGGCACTACTTGAGCAAAAGTAGAATGACCAGATCATCTTCACAAATCTTGATCAAATACCAGATGCCTCTAAAGTGGAGAAAATTTTACATCCACTCACCCAGTTGGAGTTCTACACACTGGCAGTGGTTAAAGTCTTGGTTAATATATATTTTAAGGAGATAATTGATTTGGATAGATCCTTTGATGATCTCAATAAAAAGACCCAACCAAAGGAGGTGGAATGGGCACCCTTATAGATGGCCTTTCAAAAGTTGTAAGTATCCATCTTCCTCCCATTTTTGTAAATTTTTCTTCAACTAGTCTAAGCACCGTATGTTTTGAGTTCTTTTGGTAATAGGTGGACTCCCTTGTGAGTCACTAGAAACTATGGATTCTAAATCCACAATTGATTATTTTCAATTAGTTTAATTTGTAGCTTCAGATTCACTTGATAGTTAACAGTTCCTCAATACCTTTCATTAGTTTCCCCTTTTGGCCCTTTCTTTTTTCTATCCCCTTTTCTCAAAAAATTTCTAAGTGACAACCTCCTTTTGCTTCCTCCACATGGTAGCTTGATGCTCATCCAACTCGGTGGTGCTTTATTTCCACACAATAGGAATGTCAAATTGACATGTGATAGCCCCATGCTCCTTATATTTTTTTTATTTGGGTTGGGCCTCAGAGTAGCACCATTAGTTGGTAGGATAGGCACCCCATAGAGAAATTAATTTAGGATTCAAATGCAACTTCACCACATGGAATCCTCATGCTCATTTTGGTAAGTGTATGTTTTGCTTTCTCAAGAGGAATGCTAACTAGACATGTGGGGCCCTTATGCACAATCATGCCAATCAAGCCTTCAACCCTTTAGGAGAAGCACTGACTTGATGTGTGTCATCTTTGTGATTATCCAAGGAGAATTTTAATTTTCCAAAGATTGAGAGAGTGTTATTGGATGACGATGTGGGTCCCTCCTTTTGAGAAAACTTTTGAAACACTTTAAGTTTTTCCCAAAGTGTGATCTTTTAGATTTTGAGGGGACCAAGGCTTCTAAAAATGGCATAAGTAGATATCTCTAAGATCAAACACGCAGCACCACCTCACTTCTCCTAAGCATAATGGCCATAAAATGAAGTAATAATTGCACCATATCCAGGATCTTGGGGGTAATTACACTCATGAGTTCTAAATCATTTTCAGTTGCAACAACATCATGGGCATGAGTGGTGGAATCTCTAGATGTCATTTCTTTCAGCAGACACTTTACCTATATATTTTAGGTTCTTCCCCTCTAGAGGGGGCTGACAATTTTTTTTTTTTGCATTCTTATTTCTATGAGTAGTCATTGTAGTAGACTAGATATATTAAAAATTAGTGTTTTCATCTGATAACCTTAGTAGGTGTACCTCATGGATGTTAGTGGAGACTTTTTATGTGCCTTCTATAGCCTTTTATATTTAGTTCCCTATCCACAATGAAGAGGACATGATGTTATGTGTTATTTGGGGTTACAACTATCTTTGTATGTTATTTATTTTCTTTTACTTCTATAGTGTATCTCTTTATTTATGTTGTAGATCTTAATTCATGTTTTTAAGCTCCTTTACAATATATAGTGTTTAGAGGTTTACACTATTTTATGCAAATCTTATGTTAATATTTCAAATCTTATCGTGCATCACCTTAGACTAGATTTACTTACATATTGTTTACTATTATTCCTTCCATCCCTTTCTACCCCCTACATTGAATGAGAGTGAGCTTATAAAAGCTTGAAGGTCACTTTATAGACCGCATTTGGTCCCACATCTATAAAGCTTCTCGTAGATTGTTGTCTAACATAAAGTGAAAGCTTTAAGGATCAACATGTCTTAACCACCCAAACCACCTAGAATCATCATATCCCCATAGTTTTACCTATAGCTTGGCTAGTTAGCTCTACCATAAATGTACCTATGGTTATCCATGACTTACCTATGAATCCAGATAGATATTTTCCAAGATTCACTCCTAGTGTATGAAGGAATATAGAAGAGCATGTAATGTCATAAAAAAATGTCGTAAGACTTCTCAATGTTGAGCATGAAGATGTGGCTTGTAGACTAGTACCCTTCATGTTTATGGATGAATCATATGATTAGTTTTTTAACCTTCCTAATGACTCCATCATAAGTTGGGATGAGTTTAGTGGTACTTTCCTAGACCAATTTGGGCAATTCATACATCTAAGTGTTTATCAATAGTTTGCATGCTTTAAATGAGATCCTAATGAGCCCATTAAGAATTTTAATGCTCATTTATAAAATATGTATATCTAAGTCACAATATATACCAACTTGATTCTTAGTTAGAATTAAATGTGTAAAAATGCATTAGAGTCATGGATTGTGATGTTCTTAAGGTGAGACACCACGGTGATAACATTACCTTTGGCATATGTTGAAGCTATCAAAGTCAATAAATAACTTAATCAACAAGGCTAGATGATTCCTCACATCCCTAGTACATTACGCAACATGCCATCCTTGAACCTCATTCTCAATTCAAACCAAAATGTGCCTTTCTATCAATCATTACCAATAACTAACTGGTTCCTTTTAAGACATATTGATCCAAATCAGCACCTATGTTTTCTTAACCCAATGAATAATGAGATGGTTCTCTAATTATAAAACAAAATGATGTTATCAGTTGTAAACAATATTTAAAACATACCCCAAGAGTATAAAACAAATGAATTGGATACCATCCAATGAATGGTGCAAAGACTAATTAATGAATTCCTTGGTTTGTAAAGGAAAATGAGCATGTTGGGCATTGAGTGTTCAAATAAGAACTTCACTTACCAAAGACAATAGAAATTATAATTTTCTCTAAAATCAATCAAATAATTTTCCAAATAAACTACCTAAAATCAACATTTTTGACATATCCCTTCTTAATTAGTTCCATGTGCATAACACAAACCAATAAGGAGAGCTTAATTACATTGAATTATACAGTGCCTTGGATATTTTCCAAAGGGAAATTAAATATTATGAGGTATTGTTGAACCAACTTGAATCATATAAAACTGGTAGGCTTCCAAACACAACCATGGTGTTATATACCATGGATTTCCCTATCCAAGAATAGGATGAACCAAAAGAGAGTGCTAGTGAAGTGCATTCTTTATAATAATTTTGAAAATAAATTATGCCCTTAGGAACCAATAACTAAAACAATCCATCACTACCTGAAATCCTCTAAACAAGGGTGAAACTCCTCTAATCCCAAGGCTAGGAATTACCCTCCATCTCCAAAATCAAATGAATCCTAAGCCCCTATGGAAAATCAGCCAACCCAAGGTAAATCTATATATAATATTGTGGAAGGTATGAAAAAGATCAAATCCAAAATCACATTGTATGGACTTACTATAATAATTAAGCAATGTGATATTATTTCTCAAGTCATTTAATAAAAAATCAGTCCATTCCAAGTAAAAAATAGCTCAAACTAATGTGTTTATCCATAAAAATAAGACTAAAGTGCCTCCTTTTCTCCTAACTATTAGGGTATTTGGAAAGGACTTGCATTACTACCTGGTAGATTTAGGGGCTTTAGTGAATGTAATGCCTAAGCATTTGTGAAAAAATAGGCTTAGTCCTTATCAACTCAGAGGTCATAGTCCAACTAGACAAGTTTGGGGGCAATTTAGTATGTGAGATAATCAATATGCATATTCAATAAGAATTAGAACCTATAATCTAGTAGTTCCTAGATATTTAAGTTGTAAACATCCTCGAAGCATATGGAATGTTACTTAGTAGATATTGGTCTAAATATTTAAACGGATACTTCTCTCACATGTGGTTACCTTGGAGGAGTGTTTCCAACTAAATAAGATTGGATAGAGAGTTGAGGATGAATCATATGATCAGTGAATATAACATAACCAATGAGAAATAAAACTTAGTGGACTCTGATTTAGGGATCTACACTTTGGAAATAGAGCCTACTATAAGCAAGACTAGTGACAACATGGAGTTTCTTGAGCTATGGTAATTATATGTGAATGGATCCCACTCTAAACAAGGTTTTGGAGCTATATTTTTTTCTTATTTATCCCAAAGGTAAGAAAGGTAAGAAACATTTAACTTCTTATAGATTGCGATTTCCATGCACGAACAACTTGGTAAAGTATGAGGCATTAAATTTAGGACTGAAATTTGCATTAAGTTATAAATAAAAAGAACTAAAAGTATTCAGTGATTGAGAGTTGGTTATGAACCAAGTAAAGAGAAAATTTTAGTGCAATTATCATACCTTAGAAAATATAAGAATATATCATGGGGTTTAATAAAAAAATGATATGTTCAATGACATCCTTATCCCTACAGAGAAAAATTAGTTTGTTGACTCATTAACATCCTTAGCTTTGAGCTTAAATCGCTTTGATGATATTGAGTTACAATAATTCATTTTTGAATTAGTACCCTACCCCTTTATCTAGATAATGTGATGAATTTCCAAGTATTTGAAGATGACCAACTTTTTCAATTCCTTAACAATGTTGGGGAATTTGAATCCCAAATAATAGAGGAAGACGAGAGAGATAATGCTAGAGCTAAACTTGAGAGAGACAAAATTATCAATATTTAAGGGAATTAAGTACCAAATGGGATGATCTCTATAGAAAAGGAATTTGACACATTCATCCATATGCCCATAATTAATAAACCCAAATTTGTAAGCCATAAATGTCAAACCATTAATCTTGGTTCCTTTGAAAGACCCTAAACTATCAACATAAGTCCTAATTGGATGAACACAAAGATTGAGAATATTTGAAAGGTTTTTATGAGTTATAAGGATGTAATCACTTGTGCCTATTGATACCTCAAAGTCCTTAAACCAAATCTGATCACTCATACCATCCTTCTTAAGCTAGACCAAATACCATACTAGTAGAAGTAGAAACCTTTGAATCTAATCTTTGAACCATTAATACATAAAGAAGTTCACAAGATCCTTTATTTAGGAATAATCTTCCTAGTTCACCATTCCACTTGGGTGGAAAACTTAGAACATATCTAGAAGAAAAATTGCAAAATTAGACTATGCACAGACTTCTAAAATCAGAATAGAGCTTCAGATAAAGATAATTTTCCATTACCTTCCCTTAATGAAGTGATTTAGATGGTTAATGGATCTTAGATGATGTCCTTCTTGGATGGATTCTCAAGATATAATTAGATTTTAGTAAATTCTGAAGATCAAACTAAAATTACATTTATAATGAATTAGGGCAAATTTTCCTACAAATGAATGTCATTTGGATTGATCAATGCTAGAGTAACATTTCAAAGGACAATGATTTCAAATTTGAAGGTTTAATTGGTAAGAATTTATTAGTTTATATGGATTATTTAACTATATTTTCATAATGTAGATCATATCACATTTTTCATTTACAGAAGGTGTTTGAAATATGTAGAACATTTGGTGTTTATTTGAACCCAAAAAAGAGTGTGTTTGGGGACACTGAAGGTAAGATTCTTGATCATATCATCACAAAATAAGGTATTGATATTGACCTTGAGTGATCTAAAGTAATTTATAAATTTCCTCAGCCTAATAGTATAAAGGAGCTAAAATCCTTCCTTATCAAAATTAATTTTGTTCACAAGTTCATTTCTAGATTTTTTGAAATTTTGAAGCCTCATAACACTATGTGGAACCAAGATGTTAAACTTGAGTGGCATGTTGATTTAAATAATTCATTAAACATAAAATACACCATCATGGAAGCACCATTATTAATCAGCCTAGATTATGCTAGACTTCTACATTTATCCATTTGCTTTCAAGCACATAATTACTGCTACATCACATAGAGATTGGATGGAGAATAATGCCCTATTACGTTCATGAGCACCAATCTAAAAGATGCAGAGTTGAGTTAATCTACATTGGAAAAACATGTCTATGCTTTATTTGAAGTTTTGAAGAAATTTATGCACTATATTCTCAAGAATAAAGTGCATGCAATCATTCCATATATGGATATCAAGAAGCAAATTTTGGTCCAGAATGAGCTAGGAGAGTACAAAGTTAGATGGATGACCAAGATATAATAATATGACTTGGAGGTAAAACCTAAAAATATATTCAAAATAAAAAGTCTTACTCATCTAAAAATTGAGATTGATCTAAGGATAATTTTGCATAAATTATACCAAGAGCAAGTGTTACAATATAACTTGTACACCCTAATTATCAATTACTTTATCTATGGAATCCCACCTTTTGGACTCAATCAAACATAAAATTGATCTCTCAGATTAAAAATGACATAATATATGTTGAATAAAGGAGTTATCTTTAGGAAAAATCATGAAGTTGTCTATCTCAAATGCATGTTAGAAGCTAAAGGCAAGGGATTCATAGTTGGTTTCCATGAGAAACTATGTCTTGTTGATCCTATAGTGAATATAATGGCACACAATATACTCAAAGTAAGATAATATTAGTCCACCCTATTCATGGATTTCCATGCACACATTATAATGTGCCATCAATGCCTAACCTTTATGAATATATAATTCCATGACACAATGCCACTATAGTTATTTATATAAGGGAAACCATTTTCCCAATGAGGGCTAGATTTTATATGATTCATCAATCCCAATTCCTCATTAGGCCACAAACTATTGCATAATTTGGATAGAGGTAGTGGTGATGAATAATATCACTGTAAGAAAAGCAATCAAGTTCATGTAGAATAATTTGACCACTCAGTTTGGGACCCTAGTCTCATTAGTTTATGACAATGGCCTTGCATTTCGATCCATGAAATTCACTGAGTGGGTATATGACAATTGGATCACTTTAAGGTTATCATCTAATTACTACCCATAATAGAATGGATTGGTAGAATCAACCAACAAAAACGTGATTGAAGTCATCAAGAATATAATGAGAAGAAGCCTCAAGAGTGGCATTCATTTCTAAAGTTTTCCCTTTGGGTTGACCACACCAAACATAAGTAGGCACTTAAGAGCTTAGCATTTCTATTAGTCTATGGATTAGATAAATTTATACCAATTATGCTTAAGCTACCCACCTAAAAGTTTATCTATAAATACATGCAACATAATGAAAAGGTAAAACCTAGGTTTTTAGACATTATAGAATTAGAAGAAGCTCAAGATGAAGCCCTGATGAATTTCATCAAGCATCAAAGCACTGTCAAGTGATGGTTTGAAAATAATTTCAAGGTTAAGTCCTTTAGGATATCAAATATATGGCTACTATAAAACAAATCCCATGACAAAAAGGGACAACATTCCAAGTTTTATCCACTTTGGATTGGCCCATACCAAATAGATGAGTTAATCAGGTAGAATGATTTTTGCTTTCAGGATATAGAAGGGAATGATCTCCCATTACCAATGAATGGGTATTTCCTCAATCACCAATTCTCAACTACCCTTTTCATGGAATCTTTAGAATTATATTTTGAGACTGGTTTGGTAATGTATAGTGTACATAATAGTTTAGTCTCATGATTTTTGCTTTTACTTTCTTAATTAGTTCTTCTATTTTCTAATTTAGTGTTAGATCAAGTTTCAATTTGGTTGTGTGTTTACTTTTATCTCTTTGGGTGTGCCTTTTATATAACCCTATTCCATGACTATAATTTGTCTTAATCTTTCCTTGTTAAGAATTAAATCATGCTTCAACAAATTCTAATCCAAGTTGTATATTTGAGGAATTCCTATTTCCATGTAGCTTTATAGACTAGTCATCTAGCTTTATGATGAATGATGAAGTCAAAATTTTGAATATGATGACTAACATGATCACCAAAGTACCTATTCCAGGGAATGAATGAAGAGTGTCACCCTAGTTGAGTAATCAACCTACCTTGATATGTATCAATGCTCAATCTCTCTCTTCATCATAAATTTAAGGTGCAAAACTGAGGTAATCTATTTAGACTATTCCCATTCCTATTTATTAATAAGTTATAAACATATCACCAAATTATGCAATTTGAATTGGCTTAATAAGTTTATAAAATAACATTAGTAAATATATGTGGGATAATTCTTTTCACTGAGGGAAATATAGGTGAATGATTAGTTCTCTACTAACCTTCTCAAAAACATGTTATCAAGTGTCTAAATAATTTTAAGGAATGTTTTTGCTTGAAAATCCTTGTAATTAACATCCTTTTCCCATCCCTTGTTATTAGCTTAGTTTTTTTTTTCACTTGTTTCCCTTATTTATTTTTCATTTTCATTGGGTTTTAAAATAATTGTGTTTATGTTGGGTTTAACTATTTAGTTTTACCTTAAGAGTTCCCTTTTTTAATGAAATGAAGGATATATTTATGTGAATATAGCATCAATGGAATAATATATCCTAATAGAAAATCTTTATTGAACATTTTGTATGAATTTTTGTAACTCTTTTGCATTTCCATAATTTTTGTGGCCTGTGATTCTTAACAGAGCACATGGATTTATGAAATTAGCTTTATTTGTTTAAAATCCATCAAATACACTTAATGTAAAAATTTAAATTAGGCATAAAACACTATAATTTTTTATTTATTTTAATTGATCAATGAAGTTTTTTAACTTTTTTAAACCCATGACTTTCTCCCCAACCCTCAATGTATTGAATAAAAAATCCCCTTTCAAAAAGGAAGACAAGAAAAGAAAGTGAAAATAACATCTAAAATCCCAAGATTATTGAAAGGGTGATTTTGGAAACCTCCACCACATGATTTTTATCCTATTTGGAACAAGGTGGCCATAGGTATCTCTATTAGGGATATATACACCTAAATGGTAGCAAAGTAACACCCATGCCATTTCCACCTAATCCAAATTGTTGAATATTACTCCCTTAGAAGTTCTAAACATTTTTAATGATCCAAATGAGTATGTGTAAATGCATAGCTATAAAAATAATTAATCACTTAAAATACACACATTAATGGTATTTATAAATGAATTAGATTAGTATGACATGTGTTAAAGCAAACTTTGGTGCCCAGTCTTTTGATTTTGTCTCAGTATTTGCTTGCAGTTAATACCTATGTTTGAATGCATGAATTGGAAATTATGAATACTCTAGATACTAAAGAATATATCCCAATAAGAAGTTTAAATTATTTTTTCCTTCACAAAAATGCCCCATTCTTAGACCAAAAATAAGGACCCTCTTTAAGAATAAATGAAATACTGCATTGAAATTATATACAGTCAATGTTTTGAGCCTATTGTTAGACACATATTTAGGAGGAAATATCCATGAATAATGAGTGCTTAAGAATACCAATAAATATTTATTTATCACCATGTAACCAAAAGGGTCAACCAAGCTATGATAGAAATTAATCTTGTGAACTAGTCAAATGAATAACCAAATTCTAATTATTTCTTAAATTCCAACCATCATCTCTATTTATATTATTTAGATTCTTATCAATTTCCACTACCTCTTAAATCCTCCTTCTCAGGTAATGTTCTTATTTAGCAATAAATTTTAATACATCAATGTATATGTGATGACCAAGAACCCCTTTATTTTTATCTACTTTTGTTAGTATAATTCAAGGTTGTCTTCTTTGTAGTAAATTATCTTGATTATTTATAATGCTTCATTCAAAACTTAGCTAAATGTTTAAAAATCATGATGTCCTTCACCTAGGCATAAATAAAGTCTATTTATTCTTTATTTTATATCATTTTATCACATTTACTATAAAATTTATCCTATAAATTTTTGGGCTTAAATATTTTTTTATATGAATGGTTGGTTCAATTCCCATATTTATTGACTGCTTCTTACATAAAAATCACTTGATAAGACTTCACTTTATAGAAAATATTTACTTGGGATATTTTATTATTTTATAATAGGTTTTAAAACACTCATGTGGCCCTCCATATTCTTCCACATATCAAAATTTCTTTTATGTGTGGCTTCAAAGTCAAATCTTTTGGAAAAAAGAAAAAGTCCTTTTAAAGCCCTGCATCCCCTAGATCACGCCATGTGGTATGATCCTGATGAGCCAACCCCTTATAACCTCATAACATAATAATCTCAAGATCTTTAATTCATTATCCTAGTTATCACATTAGTAAAAATTTGTGCCCATGAGTCCCTGAAAAGATGTCAAATGGCATCCTCTTAGAAGCCTAGGAGCTCAGATGGATTTTACTCTTAGCCTAAAGCATGAAGATCCTAGGAAGTTTATCAAAGTCCATGTGGTCATGATGGAGTAAGCATATAATAAATATATTAGGAAGATAACAAAGATCCACAAAGCCTCAGTGATAATAAAGATAGCTAGCTAAATCCTAGGAGCATCGATAGACTACCAAGTGGTAAAATAGGACCCACCAAACCAAGCCAATAACCTAATGAAAAAGAAGGAATATGATGCTGAGAACTATCCATGTGGTATAAATTATGTTAGAAGAGCCTAAGAACTAATATTTATGGTCTGTCTAGCCATCAAAACCATCAAGAGTCCCAAAAGTACTGTGTGTTAGATTTAGAAAGTACAGTTAGTTCCTCACCAACTAAAATGCCTAGAATTGATAGATTTTGAGATAATAACGGAATGAATTAATCCAAAACACCTTGAAATAAATATAGGTATGTATATTTCACTTAATTAGAAATTAAAATTTAATTCATAAGTCTACATAGGGCATGGTAGAATGGCAGTCCAAAGAAAATCTCTATGACAATCTACTAGAAGTATTTACATTTGATCACTATTAGCCCACCCCCAAATTGAAATAAAAGTAGTTAATATGGTGTGATTCATCCCATGGTGTCTATATTTTAATTTCCAAGGAGAGAAAATGAGCATAAAAGACAAATTTTAGCCTTTAACATGCATGGTCTATAAACTATAAATCATGCTAAAGATGGTGAATCTCTAATAATACCAAATGCATTCCCTAATCATCATTGAATATTTTAACCACCACAATAGTGGTTTGGGTGAACTTCATGGACAAATTTGTCTATATAAGGGACATTTTTTTCCATTTTAATGATTGGCACTTTATGTAAATAAACTATGTCAAAATTATAATAGAACTTTTACTTGTTTAGACTTTGTCTTCTACTCACTGAATATTGTCCATTGTTCCTAGTTTTGAGTCTATGCTTGTGTAAGAGGAGTGATTTTATGATTAGTTACAAAGGTAGATACTATAATTAGTTTGTGCTAAGATAATCTAGTTCCTTTATTTTCTTTTCATTCACTCTTGAATTCTATATGCTTTATGTGTCTTCAACTATAAAGTGTTTCAAAAGCTTTGTGTGTAATTTTCTATAAATCTTTGAGTGTTTTTAGTTGGTGAAGAGTTCACACTTTGAACATATAAATTATGTCCCTAGAAGCTTTCTCATTATGTACGTACAAGTTTTTCAACTATTGAATTAGGTATATAGTGGTATAACTCTGACTTGGCATTTTTTAATTCTCAAGCATTGGCATTATCTTGACTAGAAACTTTATTTTCTTCTTTCCTTTCCCTTACTTTTATACTTGTTTTGAATTGAATCTATTCCCCTATTTTTTAAATTGGTAAATTTAGTATCAATGGTAATTAGCAACCAATCCTAATTAGATAACAATATTTCCATGCATTTATCAATAGACATTGACCTTTGAGTGGTAATGACTATTACTATTAGCATAAATTAGGTTAATCTACTCGGTCCTTCGATTGATCTAGCATCAGTCCTAACATTAATGAGGGGATATCTTTATCCCTTGTATTTTCCCACACTTTTTTTTTAGAACACTCAACCTTATGAGTGAAATTTTAATCCAAGATTTGGGGGTGAACAATAGAAGGTTACACAAAAAATTATGTTTTAAATACTATAATAAAATGAAGTACCATTCTTGATAAAAATGCTTGCATGATTTTTAGGCATATGCAAAATGATTTGCCCCTAGTGGATAGTTTTTAGGGATCTGATTAGATAAATAATATTTTTTAAGATAAGTTACATGTTTGGATATTTTTCCATTAATATTGTTACATGGAAGTAGATTTGGAAATGATATATCTTGTTGATAAGATATGGGTTATAAAAAAGAGAAATAAATTTTCCAATGAGTTGTGATTAACTTTACTATAATGATTTGAAAGCAAAAAATAAATAAATAGAGTACTATAATTATTTGGTTGTATGATAAGGGTTATGATATATTTTTTATATGCTATATTTGAATGAGAATAACCCATAAATGTTATTAACCCAACTAAACTAATGCTTTCATATTTTGATTAGATTCGATAATGGAATGATTTTCCCTAAATAATGATATATGTAAGGAGTGGATTAGGATTAATATATAGAGAGATAAGTTGCATGATTTAATGTACCCAAATTTATCATATATGAAAGAGGGTAGATGTATTAATTACATATCTTGATGAAAATTTGTGAGCTTTGATCTGATTGATTAATTGAATGAGTGATCAATTGATTGATTGATTGATTGATTGATTGATTGATTGATTGATTGATTGATTGATTGATTTATTGATTGATTGATTGATTGATTGATTGATTGATTGATTGATTGATTGACTGATTGAGTGTGATTGATTGATTGATTGATTGATTTGATTTGATTCAAATAAGAGAAAATATGGATGTCTTGATCTGTTAGTTCCCAATTGATAGGTGTATGAGATTGAATGAAAATATTAGGGAAATGATTATGTGGATGATTTGATTTAGTTGATTAATACAAAAGAACAACTAAGAAGTTAATTGACTACATGGAATAATAATAATTGATAACATGATTGAATATCATGGACATGATTTATTATTGGTAAATAGAGGTGATTATGGGATGTATGGTAAAGATAAATGGTTAATACCTGAATGGTTTGACATGTGTTAAGGATGTGATGTATGTTTTGAGGTGAGGTAATGATGTGGATTAGGGGAATAACTAATTTTGGGTTCTTTACATGGAATTCTAACATGATTTTGAACATGAATTGAACAACATTATTTTTATGTTATGTATGAGAAGATGTACCAATGATATGGAAAAATCATGATGTCTATTGTGTTATATGTGTACAGATTGATAAAGTCACAAGTGGAAGACATAATGCATCATGATATAGAAGATCATAATAGCATCATTTATTGTGCACATAGTGATGTAGACTCAAATCAAAAATGTACAAAAGACAAAAAATGACTGTACAAACTAAGTAAGCAAAGAACTACACTAGTAAGTAAGAAAATAACTACACAAGTAAGAAAAGAACTATAAAAGTAAAGAAATATACAAACAAGTAAGAAAGAAAACAAATATACAAGTAAGAACAATTGTTTTATTTTGTTATATCCTTTGGTATATAAGAAACCCTTTAGTAAATGAGATTTTTTACAATGATAATATTTCAAATTATAATTTGCATAAGGTAGGACAAGGGTACTTAAACTAAGGACAATTGCTTTTGGATTGTTTTGTTTTTTGTATTTTTGTGGTTTTTTGGGATGAATAATTAAATAATGTACATAAATAAAAACCAATTCTAGAATTTAGAATGAATTTGAAAAGGTATTTTATTATGTATGATGAGTGGTGATCCTAATATTAAGACATGGAAGTCATATATATACAAGATGTTTTTGAAATATGATTCAAACTTTTATTCACTTAACTACTAGGATCAAACCCTAGACCCATATGGCATGAGTAACAAGTAAAAAATGGAATGGGTATATATATAATGGGATATATTGAGAATGGGATGGATAGGAGTGGATAAGAATTAATATGATAACTCTAAGGAACACATTACCTAAAGCCCAAGTTTATAGTCTTAAAAGTATCATTATAAGGGTACACCAAAAAAATTCTAAGAACATGTCTCAATATATTTTCACTTCCTTATCAATGTAAAAATTGGGAAGAAGGTTAATGGTATGATAGAAAGGATTGGATTGATAAAGATGGGATTTGATAGGTTTTATGTAATGAAATTGCTTAGATGTTCATATAGAATGATTATATATTACATAGAGTAAAAAAAATATGAGAGATCACATGACAATAATTGATAGCAGAGCAAAATACTGGATAATATAGCAAAACCACTTCAAGGGGGAAACCTCTGCAATAATGCACTAAGATCATAATACTTAACATGTTGATCAAAGACTAACCACTACCTCCTATATATAGTATACTTAGCCATGGTTATTCCATAGGTCAACCTAACTAAGAACATAGAGAAATGTAAGAAGAATATAAAAGAGGTATATAAGCCACAAGTCAGCCACGCATATCCCTAGACACACCAAATTTTAAGGGTGTATCATGCCCCTCCACTTCAAAGCAATGTTGTCCTCGACATTGAGTCAACTCTAGATGTTTCTTCACAAAGGATTCATCCTCACAAGTGGCATCTTCATAAGGTAGATTATTCCATTTGATAAGGTACTCCTTAATCACTCTAGACCACAGTTGCTTAGTGCACATTTGAAGGATCACCTCAAGATCAAGAATAAATCTTCCTTCCTCATCCAATTCTGGTAACTCAGTTTGAGTAGCATCTTTGTGTCTAATTAATTTCTCTAGGCATGATAAATGAAATACTAGATGTATTTGAGAGGAGGAAGGAAACTCTAACTTGTAGGCCACACTACCAATCTTCTACAAGATCTGATAAGGCCCATAATACTTAGGGGATAGCTTGTTATCCTTTTTTTATTACTTTAATGTCATCTTATTATATGGTTTCAATCAAATAAAGACCCAATCACCAATGTCAAAATTCCTTTCACTCATATGTTGATTTGATTGTTGCTTCATGTGATTCTGAGCCATGGCTAAATTTTCATGCAAACTTGCAAGGACATCATGTTGATGATGAATATGCTCTTCAACTGCATGAACCTTAGGATGGACCTTTGAGTTTGAAGTGATGTATGGAGGGTGGTATCCATATAGTGCCAAAAAAGGATATATTTTAGAATAACTATGAACATAAGTATTATACCACCATTTAGCAAGTGGAAACTAATGAACCCATTTATCTTGTTTATTAGAAATAAAACAACAAAGATATCCTTCAAAAAATTTGTTGACTACCTCAGTTTATCTATCTAATTGAGTATGATAGGATGAACTATGAGCCAACTGGGTGGGAAAACATGCAAACAGCTCAGTCCAAAAATTGCTAGTGAAAATAGGATCTCTATCACTGACAATGATCTTAGGAGTACTATACAATTTGTGAATTATATTGAGAAAATCAAAAGCTATTATACTAACAACAAATGATTGTGATAAGGAACAAAAATGATCATACTTATTGAGATTATCTACCAAAACCATGATAACATTTTGACCATCAGATCTTAGTAACCATTTAATGAAATCCATAGACACCTCTTCCCAATGTTGGCTATGGATGGATAAAGGTTGCAAAAGACCTAGGGTTTTGATGGTTTTTCCTTTATTTTGTTGATAGATCATACATTTAGCCACATATTTTAGGACATCCCCCATGAGTCCTTCCCAAAAAAAACCTGCTTGATTCTATGATAGATTTCAAAAATCTTGAATGACCCTCAATTGGAGTTGCATGAAATTTTTGAAAGATTTTTTGTTTAAGAAGAGAATTCTTACATAGGTATAATTTGTATTTATACCATGATTCATTACCCTTCCATGTGTATTTTTCAAATCCACACAAACCTTACTAAATATTTTGAATCAAATCATGGGTAGTACTATCATTGTCCCATTTTGATCATGCTTCCTCTAGCCAATCTACCTATAGAATGGTCATAGCACATAGCAATGCCTCAACTAATTCATTTTTCCTAGATAGTGCATCTACCACTACATTATTCTTTCCTTTATTTTAAACTAATTAAAAATCATATCCTAATATCTTAGTTACCCATTTTTATTTTTCTTCAGATGATAACCATTATTTCAAAAAATATTTGAGACTATCAGGATCAGTCTTTACCTAAAAGTGACTACCCATCAAATAAAGCATCCATTATTTGACTGAATGTATAATGGATATCATTTCCTTCTCATAAATGGGCTTGTGTTGATTTTTAACCTTAATTTAATGACTTTAAAATGTAAGTGGTCTACCTTATTACATGAGTACAGCACCCATACCATACCCAAATGCATCACATTCAACTATAAAAGTTTTGGATAAGTCAGGAGTGGCCAATACTGGAGTGGTGCACATATCCAATTTCAATTATTAAAATGCCTTGGCAGTTGTATCAGTCCATTGAAATGAGTCTTTCTTCAACAAAGAGGTGAGTGGGGCTGTAATGCTACCATAATTTTTGGCAAATCTATGATAATAACTAGTTAACCCTATAAATCCCCTTAGTTGCTTGAGTGTCTTAAGAATTAGCCAGTCCACCATTTTTTGTTTTGATCCAATTTCACTACTACATGTGAAACTAGATGACCCAAATACTCAACCTTACAAGCTCCAAAAGTACATTTAGAAGGTTTGGCATACAACTAATGTTTTTCAAGAATTGAGAGTACATGTTTCATATGGTGCAAATTTTTTTCCTAATTTTTACTATAAATGAGGATATCATTAAAAACTACCAGAATAAATTTCCTCAAGAATGGCCTAAAAATAGTATTTATCAAACTCTAAAAGGTATATGGTGCATTTGTTAGCCCAAAAGTCATAACTAAAAACACATAATGGCCCTTATGAGTCCTAAAAGTAGTTTTGGGTATGTCTTCATCATGGATCTAGATTTGATGATATCTAAAATACAAATCTAACTTAGTAAAATAAAGATCACCATTTAATTCATCTAGTAAATCATCAATGACAAGAATAGGAAACTTATCTTTGATAGTGTACTTATTGAGTTTTATGTATTAAAGACACATCCTCCAAGCATCATCTTTCTTTTGAACCATGACAATTGGTGAAGAATATTTGTTTTGGCTATGGTGAATGATTCCTGCATCCAACATCTCCTATACCATATTTTTAATTTCACTTTTTCAGGCATAAAAATACCTATATGGACTAATACTGGGTGGTGTACTACCAAGAATAAGTTTGATAGCATGATCATGTGTGTGGCTAGGTGGAATTCCTTTTGGCATGTCACTAAAAACAATTGAATGGGAATTAATCACTTGTTACAAATTAGGAGGTGTAGATGGATGAGTTGGTTGAACTTCCATGGTAAACAAGCGAGCTACAAATCCTTCAGCACCCTTTTGAATAATATTTATCATTTGATGGGAGCTAACAAGTTGTGGAGATTTATCTCTTAATCCCCTTAGCTCAAATTCCCTTCCCTTAGAATGAAAATACATGAATAATTCCTAAAAACTCATCTTAATAGTGCCCAAAGTGGTGAGCCACTGTACTCCCAAAAAAATGTTGGTTCCCCCCATGGGAATAGCAAACATAGGAGAATCCAACAAGTAGTCTCCCATGGATAGATTAATACTATGGAATTTTTATAAGTAGCTAACAATACCACTATTTGTAATCATGACCTAAAATTTTGGAGTGGGATAAATGAAATAGTTCAAGTGAGCATCCAACTTACTATTGATGAAATTGTGTGTGCTCCTAGAATCCATCAATACAATGACCTTCTGTTTCTTTAAGAAACCCACCAACTTAAGAATTTGGGTATCAAAAATGCCTGAAAGGGCATCACAAGAAATATTATGTTGATATCCTTCATATTCCTCCTTAGGACCTTCTTTATCTTTGTCAATTGCCTCCTCATCATCCTCATCATCACCTTTGATGTAAAATAACTTCTTTTCATCACAACAATGGTCAAAGCCCCATTTTTTGTCACAATCATCACATAACCCTTTGGTTTGTTTCTCCTCAATTTGTAGAGGTATTAATCTAGTGGGTTGATGATATGATGGTGTTGAAAAGGTGTGATCATGACCAGTAGTGAATTTTTCCCATTTGACCATCTCTTTTTCCTCTACCATGCATGCCCGTGGGATAGATTTTGATATAGATGTTAGGTTAAACATCTGAACCTCCAATCAGATTTTATATTTGAGACCACCCAAAAATTTATTAGTTAAATTTTCCTCAATGATTTCTTTCACTCGTAAGGATAGATTCTAAAATTGATGAATATAATCCTTCATAGTTCTTATTTGCCATAGTTTGGCTAACTAGTTGAATTATTTCTCAAAAACATTATTCTAACAATGATCCAACAACTCATCAGTGAAAATAAACCATTTAACAAGATCACCATTATTTTTATTTTGAGCACACAACCAATGATACTAAATGAATTACTCAGGTTCTAGATACAGAGATGCCACTATCACCTTCTGAGAACTAGGAGTTTGATGCAGATTAAATAAATTCTCAAACTGGGTAATCTAAGTGAGAGGATATTTACCATCAAACTTATACATGTCTACTTTTAGCAACATCAGTTTCACACTATAATTGGATTTATTAATGTTGAGAGGAGGAGGACCTGAATGATGAAGTAGAGGGTTATTTGACTATAATTGAGATGAAAGGGTGGCCAATTGAGAAGTGATCTAATTCAATTGAGTGTGAATCCCATTAATCTCTTTGTGCATCCCTAAAACATTATTTTGAAATACCACAAATTCATCATGCCACACTAAACCCTTTGGTAAATTAATGGATCTAAAGTTCTAGATTCCATGTCATTGATAGGATTCTTAGGTGTTTCTTGCCCCCCTTTTCTTCCCCATATAGAAGGACTGACCATATATAAACCCTAGGAGATTTTTTACCTTGAAAAAATTATACTAGGATATGGTACTATTGTGATCACCTTTCCAAGATAAATATAATGACTACCTTTATGCACTAGGGTAAAAAATTTGGCACCAAAAAAATGTACTAGCAGAATATACCATTATGATCATCCTGTCGAGATGAATCTAATGACTGTAATTGTGCAAAGCAAAAAACAAATTCCAGACTCTTCTTTTTTTATTATTATTTTTTTCTAAAAATCATTTTGAATAATAATACGTTAATAGAGAAATTAATTCTTCTCAGATTGAAAGTTATGTTTTTTCTCTCTTTCCTCTCTTAGAAGTCATGCCTCACCAGATCTAAAAAAATAATGTTATAGGAAACTTGTTCAAATCAAATATCTGATACCACTTGTAATGAATTTACTTATATGTTCACATAGAATGATTATATATTTCATATAATAAGAAAATATGAGATATCACATGACAATAATTGATTGTAGAGCATAATACTGGATAATATAGCAAAGCCACTTCAAGGGGACAACCTTCACAATAATGCACTAAGTGTAGAATACTTAACATGATGATCAAATACTAACCACTACCTCCTATATATTACTTAGCCATATTTATTCCATAGGCCAACCTAGCTAATAAATATATAAATGTAACAAGAATATAAAAGAGGTATGCAAGCCACACATTAGCTACACATATCCCTAGATATGACAAAGTTTAAGGGCATAGCATTTTGGATGGATAAGTATTAAATGTATAAGGATGTGTTTTGATAGGTAAGGATAATAAGGATGGTTTAGGATAGGTGTAATATGGAGGGATGATTTTAGAATATATAAGATTGAGATAAAATGGGTTTTCCCCCAAGTGTAAGGTAATTTTAGGAAACTATTTTTTTTACACATGATGCTAGAAATTGATTTTCATTATGGTACTTGTCTAAGGTGACATAGAAATGGTTTTCACCTCTCTCTCTCTCTCTCTCTCTCTCTCTCTCTCTCTCTCTCTCTCTCTCTCTCTCTCTCTCTCTCTCTCTCTCTCTCTCTCTCTCTCTCTCTCTCTCTCTCTCTCTCTCTCTCTCTCTCTCTCTCTCTCTCTCTCTCTCTCTCTCTCATTTATTTTTCTTAGGCATCTCAAGTATGGAATTATTCAAGATGAAAGGTGTCAAACCCTAGTTATATTTAAGGTATGATCTTTAAATATGTTTTCAAAAAAATTATTGATTTATAAGTGGTTTCTTCAAAATTTACTAGGATGTCATCATAGCCCCTATGATAGAGGGTGCTACCTAAGAGAGTTAAGTGGTATGTGTGTTGGATGAAGGATGTGTGTTGATTGCATGAAGGTTTTCAAGGATGAAATGATTATGGGGATAGGTTTCATGATGTGAAGAGTGATATGGGACCAAAAATATCACATCTTGTGAGACTAAGAGTATTTGAAAGCTGAATGATTAGAAATTTTCTGGTTTAATGTTGTGTTTAACAAATAAAAGATAGTTGTCTTATGGTTATGCTGACACAATATAGAGATTGAGTTATTTATTCATTAGTGCCTTATAAAAAAATTCACCAAGGTAATCTTCTTCATTATTTTGATTATCATTTGTATGTGGATTGTCTAATAGTACCTAAAATAGGTTTTCACTAAGGCAATTATATCTTTTATTTTATGGATTTGTATTTTTATTTAGGAACACTTGTTTCTTATCAAAATATGTTTATATTTCTTAATGCTCTTCTTTCCAAATTCTAGACATAAACCCTAAACTTATTCAATTTTAATGAAATAAAATTGATGATATGTAATATTTTTGGTCCCAAATGATGGGTGTGGTATATTGACTTGTAATATGGGAGAAAAGATGGATATTTTTATTTTATTTGTCCTAATCGATGGGTGTGAGAGAATGACTGTCAAGATGGAAGGAAGGTTTGGTGGTGTTAATGAAAGAAGTGGTAGTAGCACTGTCCTTATAGGGACTATGAGTAGAAATTATTTTAATTATGGATAAGGCTTTCTTAGAAACTAAAAAGGTATCACTACCATCTTTACATTGATTTTAAAATGGTTTGTAGCTAATGCCATAGGATTTTTTGTTTGTGTTGACATAGATGGTTCTAGGATTCCTTGTTCATGTAGGTCAAGGTCTCTCCCTTGGTAGTTCATGATTTTGAGGATTATGCTTATTATATGATATTTATTTATTTGAAAGTAGGATGTGAATATATCATTGTATAAGTATGGATTATTGGAGCCATTGATGTTTTCATTTGTGAGAAATCTAAATTTGATAAATGATGTGGTACCAAGATAATAGGATGTTATTGTAGATTTATTATTTATGATGGGCATGTCACTAATTTCAAGAGCATTAAGAAGATTAGTTTTCTAAAAAGTACTTTGGATTTTTTTGTCTATAAGTACCTCTATCACATGATGTGTATGTTTTGGGGTGATGAGGGCTTCGATGTGTGATATTAAGTTGGGTAATTACCCAATGGGTGGTTTGGTGTGTTGGTTAGAGGAGTATGTGTCAAATACTAGGCCTTGGTCTAAAATGGCTCTTAGGTGAATATAGGTTCTTTTTAAAATATGATATCTTGATAAAATATAGGCTCTTGATTGATGATAGGGTTTTCAATAAGGGGTTTATCAAATATGGGTGGATAGTGGAAGGTAGGTTCATCAAAAATTGGAAGTAACCCATGGTGGTCAAATATGGGTTGGTTGAACATGGGTGCATCAAATGGAGGATCATAAGATATTGGTGGAAGGTTATGACCTTGATTTGGAAGTAGAAGAGCTTGATTGTACTCAAGAATGACATCTTGGAATACCCCCAAGCTATGATTCTTAGACATAAATACAATTGGTTATAATTTAATGTCTCCTTTGTCAATTAAATCTTATAGAATATAAATCATCTATTAATATAATGACCCTCAATATTATGATAAATGTAGTATTTGCCCTTTATATACCAAGTAGGTAGTGGTTGGCTCTTATCAAAAGGCTTGGTGTGTGTAAACATGATCATGTTTATAGTAACAAGTTGATGAAATATCACATCCAAGGCCTCCTTGCGAGGGTATATTTTCTCTTTATGGATGTATGTGATGCTTGGATTGATGATGGTCCTTGGTATGGTGATGGAAATATATAGTTGGGTTATTGGATTTCTTGTGTCCTAGGGGTTGCTTTGGATGGTGGTCATTCAAGGGTTGAATCGGTAGGATATTTAGGATTTATAGATTATGTATTGGATAGGTAATTAGATTGACTAAGATGGATTTTATATCATCCAACTATTGGAATAATTGTTGGAATTGTTTAAGGAAGGTTAGATTTTGGGATTGGGATGTTAGAGTTGATGTTATTTCATAGTTGTCATGGAGGATATTGGGATTATATCTAGTGGAGGGTAGATCTAGTTAATTTTGGATAGAAAAGCTACTAGTGGTAAGTTTATGTTGACATGGGATGGTTTGGAATTCATTAATAATGAATTGGCATAAGTTGTTTGGATTTCTTATGGTGAATTTGTTTGATAAAATGATAAATTTATTCAATAAAATGGTGAATTCATTATATTTAGGATTAAAACATAAAAAAAAACAAATACAAAAAATACAAAACCAAAATATAAAATTATTACTTAAAAAACCACCAAAATGTGTTACAAAACTTTTTTTCTATGAAACGGATTTTTATTTATGTAACACAAACATGTCATTACACAACATGAATTTTAGAAATGGTAAAAACAATCCATGAAGCCAAGATTTGAAGAGTTATCAACAAAAAAATAAAAAATATAGTTGCAAACAAATCAAATGTATCACAAATCAAATCAAGTGATTATTCAAAATATGAGATAATGAGATGCTAGTACAAAGGTAAGCACTTGCTTATATAGGCAAGGTGAAATACTAATATAGCTAATCTAATCAATGTGGGATAAATCCTCATATAGGATAAACCCGCTACAAGATAAAATAGCTAGATAATATACTAGAAAACATAATAAAATGCATGAAATACATAATCTAACACTCCCCCTCAAGTAAAGCTAGGGGCTAATAAAAGCCAAAAAAAATAATGGCATATCCACATAATGAGTCCTAGAAACAAGGCCTAATAAGGTACTCATGTACAATATGTATCCTATGAAATGAAGATGAAATATGTCCTTATTAACACCCCCCAAAGATAATTGATGAAACCCTATGCATTTCATGCGATTCAAGGAAATGAGGTGATGCAAAAGGCTTCGTGAAGATGTTTACAACCTAATGTTGATTCAAAATGTACTCCAAGTTAAGGATACCATCTTGAATGTGTTGATGAATGAAGTGAATATGTACCTCAATGTGCTTGATCTGCTAATTATCAACTAAGTTGAGAGATATATGAATTTCACTCTAGTTATCACACTAAAGTATAGTGAGTGAATATTACATGAAACCAAACTTTGTCAATAACTCATGAAGCTAAAGAACCTAGTGACTTGCTCTAATTATTGCCCTATACTTGGCCTTTGTATAGGATAGTGTAATATCATGTTGCTTCTTGCACAACCAAGAAATAGGTGAAGAACCATGACAAAATATTTGGCCAAAAATGGAACACCTATCATCAAGAGAACCTTCCCAATATGAATCAATATATCCAATTAACTGAGTATAACCCTTGGTGTTATACTATCCAAAATGAGTAGTTCCTCATAGATATCTCAAAATCCTCTTAGCATCCTACCAATGACTATATCAAAGTCATGTGAAAATTTAGATACAAGCCCAACTACAAATTAAATCTCGAGTTGAGTATGGGTCAAATACATAAGACTCCCAACCTTCTACCTATACAATGTAGGATCACAAAGTGGAGTATTATAAGAGGCAATGAGAGTCATTCAAAAATGAAAATGGGTAAGACTTGGCTTACAATAATCCATGTCAAAAAATTTAATAAGATTAAGTTTTTACTTATGCTAACTCAAATAGACCCTTGTATCTAACTGTGAAATCTATAGACCAAGGAAGAAATACAAAAGACCAAGATCTATCATGTTGAACTATGTTGAAAGTGCATGCTAAATAGTTTGAATCTAAAATGAGGAGCTACTTGTGAGAATTAGATCATCAACATACAAGACTAGAATAACAATGTCCTCCATAATATGTTAAATATACACTGTTGGATCAGAGTGGTAGTGAACAAATCTAGTAGAAAGAAAAAAATAACCAATCTTATCATACCAAGCCTAAGGGGCCTATTTGAGACCATAAAAGTACCTCCTAAGTTGATAAATAAGAGAATAATCATGAACAAACTCTGTAGGCTATTCCATATATATATTCTCATGTAAGTCTCCATGTAAGAAAGCACTCTTAATGTCCATCTGATATACTGGCCAACCCTATGATGAAGCAAGAGAAAGTATAAGGTGAATATAATCCATCTTAGCAATAGGCACAAAAGTATTAGAATATTCAATACCTTTGACTTGTGAGAATCCATTTACAATAAGATGTATCTTATACTTGTCAATTGACCCATTAGTTGTATACTTGGTGTAAATCCATTTATACCTAACAAACTTTCTTCCCTTAGGAAGAGTAATCAAATATCAAGTTTGATTTTTCATCAATAAATAATACTCTTCTATCATTTCATCGTCCCACTCTTGTATCCCATGAGCCTATGAAAAATAATGTAGATCCCCAAAGAATGCCTGACACAAAGTTTAGTACCCATAGAATGTGCCTGATGATGTCGACTAGGTGGAAGATCCTATATGAATGGTGCTACCTCATTAATTATAGTATGAGCCCACCTAGGCATAGTGGAAACATCAGTGTGAACAAGATCCTCATCCTTTATAACCTCCTCAAGAATATCCTAAATTAGATCCTCAAAAAATGAATCCTTGAGAGGAGGTGAATCATCAAAAGAAGTAGGCATGGAAGAAGATGAAGAGTCATGAGATGTGAAATGCTCATCAAATTGTACGTGTGTTTAAAAATGAAAATCATGAGTATTAGGGTCTAAAATATGATAATCTCACATGTCCTCATAATACCTTACAAAGACCAAAGGTTTGTTTTTCTTGTCCAATGCTTTCCTTTTCTTCTTTGATACAAACACCCAAACAAGGCTCCCAAAGTCTCAAAAAAATGAGATATTAGGATTTTTTCTAGACCAAACCTTGTTCAAAATCATATGCTCATGTTCTCAATGTGGTGTTTAGTTTTTAATGTAGTTCACACAATTAAATACCTCTACCCCATAGATAGAAGGTAGCTCCCATGAATGCATCATGAATTTAGCCATCTCCTTCAGAGTTCAGTTCTTCCTCTCTACTAAGCCATTATATTGTAGAGTATGTGTAACAAAATTCTAGTGAACAATACTATGGACTAATTAAAAACTAGTGAACTCTTGATTGAAGTACTCCCCCACATTATCTTTATGAAGTTTCTTGATGCAACTTGATGACTATTTCTCAACCAAAGCCTTAAAGACTTTGAAGTGAGAAAAGACATCATTCTTGTACTTGAAGAAATAAAATTAAATACACCTCAATAAATTGTTAATGAAGGTAAGCACATACTTAGCTCCATTGAAAGGAGTAGGAAATACCATTAAATCATTGTGCACAAGCTCTAATGGTGAAGAATCTCTTATGGACATGCCCTTAGAAAATGGATCTTGATGTTGTTTCCCTAATACACAACTAGGATAGACTCCATCAAGACATGAAAATATAGAAAGACCATCTATCATACTATGAGTGCTTAACTCATTCAAATATTTATAGTTGAGGTGTCCAAATCTCTCATGACAAAACCAACTCTCATAATTTACATGAGAAACTAAATATATCCCTAAAGGAAGAATATCATCAAAACCCTCAAAATAGTAAAGTTGAGAACTATGATCAATAATACATTATGCAATGCGTGAATGTGGCTCTAAAAAATCTTGAACTTCAGAACCCTATGGTGTGAAATTCACTGTCTTAACCTGACCAAAATGGCAAATATGATAAATTGAAAGTAGATTGGTGGTAATGTCTAAAACATATAATGCATCATTGATGCAGCCACCATCTAGTTATATGTCACCCTTCCCCTTAATAGAGATAAAGCAATAATCTCCAATCTCAATTTTGGAAGTATAACTTAAACCAAAGATAAAAATGACTCCTTGGAAGAATTCATATGGTGTGAAGCACTAGAATCTAGAACTTAACTATCTGAAATAGGTAACTATGATCTCCCGATAACATTATATGATATTCCATGCTCATGAGATGGATTGGAGATATAAATCTTGTGTTTCCTAATGGCATCCTCTAAGGCTTGCATTCTCTTTAAACACCTAGACTCTTCATAACTAGACCCCCCATAATAGGATCAAGATAGGTTATTCTTATTCTTGGATTTAAAATATGGTTTGGGTTTAGATGCAGTAGTTTTTATGGGCTTAGGTGCATTTTGAGGTGGTGGAGTGTTTTTCTTCTTACCCTTATATTTACCCTTAGACTTAGGATGTGATGCCACTAATTCTTTTTTAGATGTGGAAGACTCAAGGTGAGATAATTTGGATTCCTCCTTAGTGATTCTCTCACAAAACAATTCAAGATTTGGCATTTTGAATGTGTTATATAAGGCATCTATACTAGAGGAAAAGGTAGATGATAATATTTGAAATAGGCCACTCAACTTATACAAGATTAAGTATACACACTATTAATCCTTTTTTATCTCAACCACTCCCCTTCAATTGTGTCTATAAATGCTTAAATTTTGTGAGATAATCTACAATAAAAGCAATGTCCTTTGTATTTATTGAAGTAAGCTCCACTTCAAGAGGCATCACTCTCAAGTGGTCTACCTTCCCAAACAACCCTTTTAACTTAATCCACATTTTAAATGGAGAATCACACCCATAAAAATGAAATAAGAGACTATCACTCATAGAACTCTCAATTAATCCCATACATTATTCAAACTTACATTGTGTTAGTTAACAAATTTATCCTTATCTAAAATGTTTCATTTTGACTCCATACCCTTCTTATTTCAAGAACAAATAAGTTAAACAACAAATGGGTGAACTGTTAAGACTAGTTCCCCTCTGAATTAAGGTACAACTCCCTTTAATATTTTCAATGAATTGAAATATTTAGATACACTTTTAACCAAAAAGTGTTTTAAAGGTAAACTAACATCCACACATCATCATGTTATGAATGCAAAATTTTATAATAGTAATGGGTAATAGAATACACTTATTCTATCTTCAATAATGATTAAATGGATAAACATATATATTGTTGAACCTGTAAAGGATAAAACACATTTAATGAATTGTCTAATGGAAGAGTAATCACTATATAAAAGAAGATTTCACACAGAAAACCCAATTTCAACTACTCAAATGCACAAATTTAAGTATACAATAATTAATTCTCCTTTTCATTCACAGATGAAAAATGTTTTAGACAAACATTACATATATTATCAACAATAGTGATCCAGCTCTATAAATTTCTTGACTCCTTTTTATTTTCTATCTTCTCTATTGCTATCCCTGCTCTTTTACAATCAAAAATATATTTATAGTTGCCATAACTAATCCATCTATCAAACTAAACCAGATTTAAAGTAACTCTGACCCATACGGGATTTAGTTTTTTAACAAATTTACTTAAAGATAAAGTTTTGAATAAAAAATCAACTGAATAGAAGAAACTATGTAAGTAAAATCATTGCTAAAGTGATAGACTAGGATCTCTAGATTTGCTCTATTCAGTTGGGTAGACATGTTGAGCTTTCCACTCTTGAAATGTTGTAACAAACTCCTAAATTTTCATAAGATTGGGAATGTTGACATATTTTGTCCTTGCTTTCCAGATGTTTTCTTCCCTCTAAATTTTCCCCATCTTTTTTGTGTGTTCTAGGAGAGTGTCGATGCAATGACAAAGAAGTGAATCTACCTTTGAAATCTAAGAAAAATCTTTAGTTGATAACTTTTCACTTTCTTTAATGATTTTGATCTTTTCCCTAAAGGTTTGAATCATAATATTGATATCTTTTTCTAGTTTTCCATCATCTTTTATGTATTTGATATCAATACTATGTAGATCATGTTGTAATGACCAAATGAATTCAATTATTTCCTTGATCATTTTTGTGATTTCCATTCATCCTTGTTAGGATACTAAATTTCTCCATTCAATATTTTTCTTACTTACATATAATACATATTCATCCAGACTTATCAAATTCTTCTTTGACAAAAAGTTTGTTATTCCATACTTTTGAACTTCATTAATCGAGTTCATCACACTCATCCATTTTCCTTCATATTTTATCCACAAAGTGTTTTGAGTCTTTAAATATTCAATAGTAATTGTGGTTAAATCATATACATTCTTCTAGAATCATATGATTTCTTGGTAATGGTCTAGGTAGTCTTGAACCTCCTTTTTGGAATTTCAAAAGCCAATTCCTAGCAATCACACTCTTGTAAATTGCTTTCTTTAATCAAAAATAACTATAGGAAGAATAAATATCGAGGTCAAAGTATGGTTCCTTAGTAGGAATTCTCATTATAGACATTAGGGTTTGTCTATTGATATGCAGTAAAACATTGCCATTTGCAGTCCTAATGCACCTGTTCTGAGGTTCATATCTATTCATTCATTTAAGGACTAATTTAGGGAATTAGACAACCATGGAAAAGGCCACATCTTCAACCAAGCCACTTTCTATTATCTTATGCATCATAAGATTTGACACAAGATTTCTAGCTCTTTCCTTAAAATCTTCCAATTCATATTGGACAAGAGAAGTGTCCCTAATTTTAGGAGGAGAACATATGAGACTAGGACCACGCTCGTAATCGAGACATGCAGATTTCATGGTTATAGGTTGGAGGATATAATGAAAAGAAAATGTTTTAAAATCCCTAAATAATGTCATAAACTCAAAAGGATCCTTCTCCCCAACCAAGTAAAGGAAATAGATTATAGTAAGAGTAAAACTCACCTTTAAATTTGTCTAAAATCACTACAAATTTGAGCAATCAAATATCTTATACCACCTATGTTGTTCTTCTTTGTATCACCTAGTATGCTTGTTTGCTAAATTTGAATTGTTTTCTCTTGATACAGATATTAACCAAATCAAATTATTAAACCAAAATAATATGTGCTAAACATGTTTGATAAGACATGCATTTTGACATATGCATTAATGGCAAGCATTTTTTCACACATAATTTTTATGAGTAATGATTATCTATAACCTCTTGAAAATTTAAAAAAATTGCTTTATAATGAGTTTCAAATATATTTTCCTCTAAATCTTCTGCTAATTTTAACTTAGAGAAAGCCTTCGAGTGAGATAAGATTATAGTCATTAAACTATTAAACCATTAAACTTTTGAAAATGTGGTTCAACTTCAGGGTTTAATGATACGAGATGAACTACACATATTGACCAATAGTCATATGACCTTTTTAGAAACTTTGAATTTTGAACTTTAAACTATTGAACCGTTGAAATTTTGAACTCTGCTATGAGGATCAAACATTAGGTTCAAGTGGTAGGTTCAAATGGTAGGTTCAATGATACATTAATTATACAAGTGAACCAAGTGAACACGACTCTTTATAAAGCATCAAATATTGAACTCTTTGAACCATTAAATTTTTGAACCATTGAACCATTGAAATTTTATATGAGGTTCAAGTTCAATCAGAAGGTTTAAAGATATACTTGAAATACACAAAAGGACAAATAGTTCACTTTGAGAAACTTTGAACTTTTGAACCTATTAAACCATTGAAATCTTGAACTAAGAAAAAGGTTCAAGTTCAAAGGTTTAATTTTTTTTAGAATTTACACACAAAAGGTGATAAGCAGGTGAACCTATTTTATGAGAAAATCCATGAAAATTTGAATAAGGGTGACTCAAAAGGTAACATTGCTCTGACTGGGGACTATATTTTAAGACAAATTGTAGAGAACTTAGAAACTCTAGTTACGTAGATTGAAACATACCAACAAAATAAAAGGAGAAAGATAAACCAAAAATGGGAAAGGAAAACACAAAACATGACAACAAAGGAAAGGCTATGTACAAAATAGGGGACACATGTTTCACAGTCGATACAACTTAAGATCCTGTCTATTATAGGATAGGGGTAAAATAACTCCATCCAGATATTTCAATTTTAAAAAATTAGGACCAAGTACTTGATAAATTTTGAAAGGTCCTTTCCAAAGTGAATCAAATTTTCCATGTGCTCCTTTAGGTTCTCTCCTTCTATCCCATATCAATACTTCATCTCCTTCCATGAACTTTCTAGGTCTAGTTTTCTGATCAAAAATATTTTTAACCCTAGTTTGATGAGCAGTAATCTGATTAACCAATTCATTCCTCTCCTCCTAAATTTTAGTTCAATACATAACTCTTTTCTCTAAAGAATCTTGAAAGTACTGATCTTTAATAACATTTTGTAATTTAGCTACAAATAATTCCATAGGTAATGATAAATGTGCTCCTATCCCATAAACTAGCTCAAAAGGTGCCATTCCTATTGCTTTTTTTAGGGTTACCCTATTAGCCCAAAGTGCTTCATATAGTTTCTTATACCAATCTCTAGGGTTATCACTCACCAATTTCTTCATGATGGATATCAAATTTTTATTACTAGACTCTACTTGTCCATTCCCTTGAGGGTAATAATCTGATGAGTGAGAAAGGGAGTTACTATGTTCATAGTAGAATGAAGTAAGTTCCATTAAAGAAAAATAGGTAGCATTATCTGCCATAATATTTTGAGGAACACCAAAATGTACCAGTATATTTTCTTTGATAAAATTACATATCACTTCTGAAGTGGTTCTCTTCATAGGGGCTACTTCAACCCATTTCATAAAATAAGGAATTACTGTTAAAATGTGCATATGACTAGCACTTGATAAAGGTGAAAGAGGCCCAATGAAGTATAATCCCTATTGTTTGAAAGGTTCTTCAATAATGATAGGTCTCAGAGGTAATGTTATAAGTTGTGGTCTTCCTAAAAATAATTTACATTTTTCATAGTTAACCACCCATTTATATGCATCTTTGAACATACCTGGCCAATAATAACAATTTCTAAGGATTTTGAATGTTGTGACCGAAGAATAGAAATGTCCACCACATGCTTCATTATGAAAAACTTCCAATAGTTTATATTGTTGTTCCTTATCTACACATCTTAGAAAGGTTCCATCTAGTCCCTTTTTATATAGAACATCACCCCAAATCACATATTTTGCTAATTTTAACTTCAAATTCTTTTTCTCCTTCAGGGATAAATGACTGGGACAGTCTCCATAAGTAAGATAGTGTGCCATGTTTAAGAACCATGGATCTTGTAAGCTCACCAATAAGACAATAAGAATTTTTTCTTCTTCTTATTTACTTCTTGCTATCAATTTGTACAAACCTTGACCTCTAACTAATTTGGTTGGTTTAATCTCTAGGTTGTATTCTTGAATTTTAGAAACCCATGTTGTTATATTGTTTATCCCAACCTCTTGCTGAGTCAGAATGCTTTTCACAACCAAACTAGGAATGAATACAAACATATGAAAATGAAGTATATAATATCTAAATTGTTTAACAACCTTTACTACAGTAAAAGCTTGTTTCTTATCCAAAGAATATTTAAGTTCATGTTTCTTGAGAGAAACACTCATAAAAGATATTGGGGCTTCTACATTTACTTCATTTTTTATAACAAGATACCAAACAAGGTATGTTCTGAAGCATAGCAATAAATAAAAAAATCTTTTTAGAAATCAAGATTTATCAAAGTAGGTGTTTGTGAAATTACTTATTTAATATCTTCAAATGTTTTTTTAGTAGCTTTATTCCATTTGAATGCTTATTTTTTTATCATCATACCCACAATATGTTTTTTTATCTTAGAAAAATTAGGAATGAACCTTCTAATAAAATTAATATAACCAAAGAAAGACATAACTCCAATACTATTAGAAGGAAGGCTTAATTATTGTATTGCTCTAACTTTTTTTGGGTCAATTTTGATTCCATTTTTTGAAACTAGGTGCCCTAATAACTTTCCTTCTATAACATAAAAAACTAACTTCTTAGGGTTAAGAGATATCCCATGACTCTGGCATCTTTGTAAAATAGTCTCCAGATCCTTCAAATGATCCTCTCTTTTTCTAGAAAAAATAGTCAAATCATCAAGATAAATGACAATAATTCTATCTTTCAAATATTTAAAGGATGAATCCATCACCCATTGAAAAGTTGCACCAGCATTAATCAAATTGAAGGGCATACAGTTATAAGTAAAAGTTCCTCAAGATGTAGTGAAAGTAGTTTTATGTTGGTTAGCTATAGCTACACTTATCTGATTATAACCTAAGAACCCATCTAACATGGACATCATCTCTAACCTAGCAACAGTTTGTAAGATGTGATCCATCATAGGCAAGGGATAATTATTTTTTAAATAGGCTTGATTCAAATTCCTGAAGTCAACACAGATTCTTATTTCCCCATTCTTTTTATATACCAAAACAATGTTCACCACCCAAGTGGAGTGATGAATTAGATAAATAATCTTAGCCTTTAACATCTTATCAATCTCTTTACAGATATCCTCAGCAACTTTTGGGTTGTAATTCCTTAGATTCTACCTAAAAGGAGTTATATTTGCTTTCAAAGGAATATAATGTTGAAACTGTCCATGTCTAAAATATTTAAGGTCATCATAGCACCAAGAAAAAACATTCTTATACTTAATCAATAGATTCATTAATTCATTTTTCTCCTCTGGTGAACAACACCTACCAATGGAGATCCATTTCGGGTTAGTCTCACTTCCAATATTGATTTTCTCATAATCCTCCATTTTGTTAGGAATCTAGACAAGTTTACCTCTAGTATATTCATCTTGTCTAGTGAATAGATGTTTTAGAGAGACCAATCCTTTAGGGATTTTGTTTGCTTTTAATTAAATTAAATCATCTTTTGGATTGATCCCTGGATCAAGACTGAATTCTTTTCATTTTATTTAAAAACCTTTAAAATAAGTCCCCAAGAACAGATCAACATTCTCTCAAAATTCTCTAATCTATTTATTAATCTAAAAAAATTTCCAATTTTTAGCATTATCTAGGATATTAGGAGGATAAACTAGTTAAATTCTATATGAATCTCTTTTGAAATTAGGGTGTGGGAGAAGAAGAGAAAGTCCCCAAGAACAGATCAACATTCTCTCAAAATTCTCTAATCTATTTATTAATCTAAAAAATTTGCCAATTTTTAGCATTATCTAGGATATTAGGAGGATAAACTAGTTAAATTCTATATGAATCTCTTTTGAAATTAGGGTGTGGGAGAAGAAGAGAAGATGATACTACTAGAGAATATGCCTGAGTGCTCTAGTCTCTAGAATTACTTCAATAAAAAAGGCATCAAAACATTCTATCTCATCCCAAACTTTGTTTCTTTAATGTCTTAATCTGTCAACTTTAACTGATAAAATGCCTCTCACTTGTTTGAAAATTAATTCAACATCTCCTTTTGCCTTGAGTATTTTTATACCTTTTCCTTTAGCTTCATTTAACCCAAGAAATAAAGCTTCATATTCTATAGTATTATTAGTGTTTTTAACTTCTAGTTTAAAAAATTAAGGAAAAGTTTCACCTTCAAGTGAGATCAACACAACTCCTGCTCCTGAACTAGTAGTAGCACAACTGCCATCAAATTCCATGGTCCATAGATCATTTGAATGAAGAGACTTTGGGATAGATTCTACCTTAAAATATTTAGAGGAGAGAAAATAATTACCAAATTCACATTCTTCAAATAGAATCTGAGACTTAGGATCATCAGAAGGATATACTATAAACTTGCATTTAGGTTTAGGTTCTAGCTTAACTTTCTAATTTCCAACTAGAATTTTAGCTTTTAACCAATCCAATTTAATTATCTCTCCCAAATCTGTGCAAAATTCCTACTCAACAACATACCATAACACGTAAGAATATCCACTACCGGGATAGTATTCACCTTATTATCTAGATAGGATGCAAGAGCAACTCATGCATCTTTAATTTGTCTGAGAAAATAAATATGTTTGTCATCCATGGAGTATCATCTACCAAATGTTTTTGTAAAGGATGAGCCTAAGGATTTGGCTACAAAAGAAGGCATTATATTATTAGAAGCACCTAAGTCTATGATACAATTGTTGAGTTTATGACCATTTATGAACAAAGAAACATAAAATGGGTTGGGTTTCATATCACCATATAAGGAGTATCATAAGATGAATTGAGGGTCATTCTAGAAGTATGAGTGGGTGATTTAGGTGGAGAATTAAATAATTGGACAATGGGAGACTCAATATTAACGTTTAACTAACTTTCAGGTTCAACTTGTGTAGGACCTTTTTTGACATATTTAACCAATTTATCAAGTTCTTTGGGTTTCAACCTCAAGTATTCAACAAGGGATATTTGAATATTTGTAGACTTACAAAATTCTAAAATATCAAAAGAAGTCTCACAATCATTTCTATGTAGCAATTTACTTTCTTGGGTCTTTAAATTAGCATCAAAAGTTTTAGTAAAAGGTTCCTTACCTTTAATGGGCACTTTTTGAGTATTAGAGAATCTTGGATTCTTTTGACTTCTAGTAAGTACAACACATGAAGGATATTCAAGAGTAACCAATATTTCACCTCCTCTTTATGAATTTGAATCATATTCTAGGAAGTGTATTCCAAAGTCACCATGTCTCTCAGAGCTCCTTTCTTCTTCAATAATCTCCCCTAAAACACATTGATTAGCAGTCATTTGAGTATATCTAAGCATCTTTGGATAATAATATCCATCATGATTAGTATTCAAATGAAAGACACACATGTTATTTCTTCCAGGATGGGCTTCAATAGTCAATCTTAGTTGTGTTGATGCAAGTTATAATGTCCTACCAGTATTTGCTTATTGATTTCTCCTGCCCATATCCTGATATGGTTGTTAGAATGAAGTACTAATCTTCAGTAATTATATTTTAAGGGCAATCATATCATTGACTAACCTTTAAACCACAGGATCCATAGAGGATGAGGGATGAGCATTAGGTACTTGTACTTCTTTCTTCCATTTGTTGGCCATAATAAGATCATCTTCTAACTCAACTGCCTATGATTATGCATCTATTAAATAGATAATTGAACCTCTTTTGAGATGAAAACTTATATCAAGAGGCATAGAATTAATAAAGAAATATTTCTGATTTTCAGCAGTTGATCTTTTAGTAGTAGGAATCTTGTATAAAATTTTATTGAATTTGGCTATAAATTCCCTCATGGGTTCATGTATCTCCTTCTTGAGCTGATTCAATTGAGCAAGAAGTGAATGTTCATATTCTACGCTTTTAAACCTATTTTCAAATGCATTTTTCATATCATTCCAATTTGTGATTAAGGAATCAATTAGATGATAAAACCATTGTGCTATAATATCAATTAGAGTTTGCACAAAAAGCCTTATGGCTACATCTTGATGTTGCACGCCTAACACACGACATGCCACTGTAAAGGCACTTAGATGTTCCTCTGGTGATTTTCTTCCATCTCCATTAAATTTAGGTAAAATTTCCCTTGCATTTTTAGGCAAAATATTCAGGTTGGCCCCTAAATGTAGAGGTCTTATGGCTGCACCCCAAGGTTGGGCCATTAGAAAAAAACTTATGGCAGAAGGAAAGATAGTACTAGAAAGAGTTAAGGCTTGATAGACAAAGGATGTAGAGGGTTTAAGAGGGCTAGGAGGTCTAATAATAGATTTTCTAATGCGGGTAAGAATATAAGGAAAATTTAAGTTTTACAATACTTGAAAAATAGAATCCTCAATTCTTTCTCTTTTCAAAGACCTTGTGTATCTTCTAGAATCTAGCTTATGATATTATAATTATTAATTTCATACTTCAAAGGATTTAATTCCTTGCTAAATTTTCTACTTGTCTCCTTCTTTTCCTAAGTAACAACAATCTTATATTATTAGGTAATTCTTCTTCTATTTCTAATGTTTTGCTTGTTATTATATAATCATCAATATTTCAATGAGAATGCCAAGCAAGAGTATTCAACTGACTAATTATATCTTCCTGTTCATCTTGAAAGTCAAGATTAGGTTGCAACATAGGAATTGTATTTTCATGTGGGAGTACCATTTTTGCCTCATATTAAGGTGACTAATCTTTCAGTAAAGATTTTAGTTTTGATTCCACAGTGAAGTCACCAAAAATTGTTGGTTAACAAATTTGTCCTTATCTAAAAATGTTTTATTGACTCCATACCCTTCTTCTTTCAATAATAAATAAGTTAAACAACAAATGGGTGAACTGTTAAGACTAGTTCCCCTCTAAATTAAGGTATAGCTCCCTTTAATATTTTTAATGAATTGAAATGTTCGAATACACTTTTAACCAAAAAGTGTTTTAAAGGTAAACTAACATCCACACATCATCATTGTATGAATGCAAGATTTTATAATAGTAATGGGTAATAGAATACACAAATTCTATCTTCAATAATGATTAAATGGATAAACATATATATTTTTGAACCAGTAAAGGATAAAACACATATAATGAATTGTCTAATGGAAGATTAATCATTATATGAAAGAAGATTTCACACAGAAAACCCAATTTCAACTACTCAAATGCATAGACTTAAGTATGCAATAATTAATTCTCCTTTTCATTCATAGATGAAAAATGTTTCAAACAAACATCACATATATTATCAACAATAGTGGTTCAATTTTGAAAATTTCTTGACTCCTTTTTCTTTTCTATCTTCTCTATTGCTATCCCTACTCTTTAACAATCAAAATTATATATATAGTTGCCATAACTAATCCATCTGTCAAATTAAATCAAAGTTAAAGTAACTCTGACCCATATGAGATTTAGTTTTTTAACAAATTTACTTAAAGATCAAGTTTTGAATAGAAAAGCAACTAAATAATTGAATAGAAGAAACTATGTAAGTAAAATCATTGCTAAAGTGATGGACTAGGATCTCCAGATTTTCTCTATTTGGTTTGGTAGACACATTGAGCTTTCCACCCCTAAAATTCTGTAACAAAATCTTGAATTTTTGTAAAATTGGGAATGATGATGTGGTTTATCCTTGCCTTCTAGATTTTTTCTTCCCTCTAAATTTTCCCCATCTTTTTTGTGTGTTTTGGGAGAGTGTCGATGCAGTGACAAAGAAGTGAATATACCTTTGAAATCTAAGAAAAATCTTTAGTTAATAACTTGTCATTTTATTTAATTATGTTGATCTTTTCCCTATAGGATTGAATCATAATATTGATATCTTTTTCTAGTTTTCCATCATCTTTTATGTATTTGATATCAATACTCTGTAGATCATGTTGTAATGACTGAATGAATTCAATTATTTCCTTGATCATTTGTGTGATTTCCATTTGTCCTTGTCAAGATACTAAACTTTTCCATTCAATATTTTTCTTAATTACATATAATACATCTTCATTCATATTTTTCAAGTTCTTCTCTGACAAAAACTTTGTTATTCCATATTTTTGAACTTCATCAAGCTAGTTCATCATGCTCATCCATTTTCCTTCATCTTTTATCCATAAAGCATTTTGAGTCTTTAAATTTTCAATAGTAATTATGGTTAAATCATATATATTCTTTAATTTATGGATGAATTATGTACCTTTATGAATGATGCTATCAGACTAATTATCAAATACCCTGGTAACCATTTTGCCTCTATGTATCTAGTCTAGCATCCTTTGATTGACAGGTGATTTTGGATCAAAAGATAAGGGTAATTGGGTGATCAGTTGTGGATCTAGACTATGAATGGCATCAATGTACTCTGCCATTGACCACACAGTCTATTTTGATTCTCTTTTATCTTTTTCATCCTTCCAGGTTCTACTGACTATCATTTTGGTGGACATTTCAAGGTGATGTACATCTGTAGCACGTGATGCAATCCCAAGATCCACCTTTTCAATTGTAAAATATTGAACTGTAGGATATTCAACGTCTTCATTGGTTCTTGGCCTGGCTATTTCTACATTCCAATTCCCTGTATTATGGTTGATGTCTACCCTTGATATTATTTTCAACTTTTTGGATTTAGGAGCTTTCCCTAAACATTTACTCACCATATCCTCTAAGGGCAAATAAAATGGAACTACTTTCTTTTTGTTGCTAATTAAGCTTTCCAACCACTTGGGTGTAGAGACCAAGGCATCTTTTTAGGATTTTGTTGATCAGAAGGTACATTTGAAATAATCATTGGTTTGGAAAAATCAAAAAGAATCATTGTTTGTTGATTTGCACTAACCTCTTCCATCATTGGTGAACTAGATTCTTTATCACCTTTGGCTTCTCTTGAATCTTCTTTAGAATTCAAATCCATAATTACCTTTTCAAAAATCTGACTCTTTCTCTTGCTTTGGGTCCTTGATCTGGTGGCACAAGGAGGCAAAGTAGTTACAAGGGCCTTTTCAGATTCTTTGATGATACGATCCCTTTTAGTTTTTGCTCTAGAAGTAACTGTATCACAAATAGCAATAAGCTGATTAGAGGAGCTTGTTGGAAATGGGGGTTTAATTATTGACGTATATTATTGGGAATCTATGTTTTGAGCTCCCCTTAGTTTTTTCTCTCTCAACCATTTCTCAATCCTTGTTATCACTAGGAGGGTCTTAACCTCAATTCTATTTTCTTCATTTTTCTCCTAGTCAATTTTTGGAATAGCTGATTGTTCTATCTTTTCAAATTGTGGATCAATCACCTGTTCATCATTGTCAAAAATTCTAGAGCTGTTCATTTTCAAATTAAGGGTAATAATTTTCCCTAAGAATAACTTGGACCACAATCTTCTTCTAAATTCAAATTCATCTAAATAATCCTCCCAATAATCCTCCAATTGAGGAATATGTGACAACCCTATTCCAAGATCCAAGTTATCTCTGGCAAAACCTTTGTTTTCAAATTGTGATCTGGTTGTGAAGTATTGAAAATTGAATCTATTAAGATATAATTCTAGATTTAAAGCATCAAATGTTGATTTACATGAATAATGTCAAGTTCAATCGAAAAATATATGCCATATTTCTTTTTCATTAGAAATTTCTTATCTACATGTGTTAATTATCTGTAGACTTCAATTAACACAAATCAGTCAAAAACATATCTAGGTAACCTTAAAGGTTCATCGTCAAAACTCCCAACTTTGATATAAGTGAACTTAGAAAATTGAGTGAAGAAACTACCATAAATATTAATTAATTGCATAGCTTCATCAGACAACCTTTTATTGATGTTGTTAAACAATTCAAAAGTCATCCTCCTAGTAAAAACATCATTGACTCTCCTATATTCCTCATAGCAATTATGCATTTACAAGTGTGAGAAATATTCATAAATATTACTATCTTTAGCTAAGGGTGCATGTGGTAAACCTACCCATTGTCTTGTAGATGCCAAGAAGTATAATAGTTATGAGGACATATAAAACTCTTTATTTCCCAAACAATTACTTAAACCCTGATGCAAACTTTTAGCTACAATTTCTACCCAATCCAAATAATATTCTCTTTAGAGGATCGCCTGTATGAAGAATTAAATCTAGTCTTCCCAATAATATGTATGGGCATTGCCTTTTAGTGTGTGTAGTAATACTATAATATCTTATACTTCTGAAAGCATATGATTTCTTGTTAATGGTCTAGGTAGTCGTGAACCTCCTTTTTGGAATTTCAAAAGCCAATTCCTAGAAATCACGCTCTTGTAAATTGCTTTCTTTAATCAAAAATAACTATAAGAAGCATAAATATTGAGGTTAGAGTATGGTTCCTTTGGAAGAATTCTCATTATATGCATTAGGTTTTATCTATTGATATGCAGCAAAACATTACCATCTACAGTCCTGATGCACCTATTCTGAGGTTCATATCTATTCATGCATTCAAGGACTAATTCAGGGCATTGGACAGTCATGGCAAAGGCTGCAGCTTTAACCAAACCACATTCTATTATCTTCTACATCATAGGATTTGACACAAGATTTTTAGCTCTTTCCTTAAAATCTTCCCAGTCATATTGGACTAGAGAAGTGTCCCCAATTTCAGGAGGAGAACATATGAAACCAGGACCATGCTCGTAATCGAGACATGTAGATTTCATGGTTACAAGTTGGAGGATATAATGAAAATAAAATGTTTTGAACTCCTTAAATAATGTCATAAACTCAAAAGGATCCTTCTTCCCAACCAAGTAAAGGAAATAGCTTATAGTAAGAGTAAAACTCACCTTTAAATTTTTTTGAAATCACTATGAATTTGAGCAATCAAATATCTTATACCACCTATGTTATTCTTCTTTATATCACCTAGTATGCTCATTTACTAAATTTGAATTATTTTCTTTTGATACAAATATTAAATAGACCAAATGATTAAACCAAAACAATATGTGTTAAACATGCTTGATAAGACACGTATTCTAACATATGCATTAATGGCAAGCATTTTTTATGCATGATTTTGATGAGTAATGATTATCTGTAACCTCATGAAAATTCAAAATTTTCTGCATTATAATGAGTTTCAAATATATTTTTCTCTAAATATTCTACTAATTTTAACTTAGAGAAAGCCTCGGGGTGAGATGAGATTATATTCATTGAACCATTGAACCATTAAACTTTTGAAAATGTGGTTCAACTTTGGGGTTCAATGATATGAGATGAACTACACAAACTGACCAATAATCATATGGCCTTTTTAGAAACTTTGAATTTTGAACTTTAAACTATTGAACAGTTGAAATTTTGAACTTTGCTATGAGGTTCAAACGTTAGGTTCAAGTGTTAGGTTCAAATGGTAAGTTCAATGATACATTAATTATACAAGGGAACCAAGTGAACATGACTCTTTACAAAGCATCAAATATTGAACTCTTTAAACATTGAACTCTTGAACCGTTGAACCATTGAACTTTGCTATGAGGTTCAAGTTCAACTGGAAGGTTCAAAGATATACTTGAAATACAAAAAAGGACAAATAGTTTACTTTAATAAACTTTGATGTTTTGAACCTATTAAACTCTTGAACTCTTGAACTATGAGAAAGGTTCAAGTACAAAGATTCAATTCTTTTAAGAATTTACACACAAAAGGCAAAAAGCAGATGAACTTATTTTATGGAAAAATCTATGAAAATTTGATTAAGGGTGACTGAAAAGGTAACACATTGATGATAAAATTTTTCAAACTCTCATGTGAACTGTGGTTGTGTTCCATTCATTAGGGACCATAATCTTGTGTGGTTAATGATTGTCTCTATTATAAGTCTCCATGTGTGGTAATTTTGTGTATTCAAAGGCTCACACTGATCAATGATAAATCTATATTCCATTCCAACTAATCACCAAGATTAGAAAGAATATAAGGGGTGTACAAAAATCAGCATTGAGACAACCCCCCAAAAGATTGTATAATAAGACCCCTCCAAATTTGGCAATTTATAAAATAGTATATATTTATAATTTAATAACACCAATAGATAGAAAATTAAAAAAATGCACTTTTAAAAAAAATAAAACTCAAATTTGAATTATGAATCAATAGTTATAAGCATTTTGAATTCCCATAAAAATAGGTCACAACAATTAAAAACACTATAAATTGAAATTTATGACCAAATCAGAAAAATAGTATTCCAACCACTTATTGGAACTAGAATTTTATCATGAAATTAAAAAATTAATCCAAAGGTAAAATAGTTTTTCTAGTTAGCTCAGTATGCATGCATGCAAGATTGACTTCCTTTTTTTTAAAAATATAGCTTAATAAAGAAAATTAATTAATTTCCAACTGTATTTGCCAAGAGAAAAAGGCATAATATTATTTTATGTTCTAAGCACATGTCTCAAGCTTGTAAAGGTGCTAAAATAATACAAATTTGATGTTCCAACACTCAACTTTAAGGGAAAAACTAACATAGTTCTAGAAAATAGCGTAGCAGTCCAAATTGGTGCACTTGACTCAATCCAACATAGCTAGTCAATTAAAAGGTTTTATGGAACTTTATTTCTTCCTTGTAAGTTCCTTATGAAGACAAAAACTAGTGCTCCTTTATGCAGATAGAAGTAGACTAGAAGACAAAAAAGAGGGTTGTGGGTCTTGGTTTTGAAAAAAATGCAATGCAGTAGTCCCTTTTTACAACACAATAGTCTTAGGCATTAAAATGCAGTCTTATAAGATTAGTATGTTGATCTAAAACCATTCATGTAAAATTAAACAAATTCAATGCCAATATCCAAGATGTAGACCAAGCCTCCTTATTTGATCTTCCACATTGACCTGTGTAGAAAAAAGGAATGGGAAAAAGAAAGAAACTTGTAATTTCCAATGTAGATCTAGATAATAAATAGGTGACACCTCAACTTAGATATCCAACACCACCTTTACTCACCATGCTCTAAATTTTAATTCCTCTTTCTTACTTGACTACGTTGTCTCAAAAGGTTTCAATTCTTAAAAATGGTTTAAAACTCAATACAACCAAATAAAGGTGCAAAAACTCATAAGCCAATGTAGTTGGTAAATTTTCAATGCCAACTTTCCTTCAAGAAAAAAAAAACATAGAACTATGAAGAAAATAGATTTTTTAATAATAAATTGTCTCTCCAATACCTTCTTCTTGAGATCTCTTTTCTCATAGATTTTAAAGGCCACCAAAATCTCCTTGTGCCTCTTTGAGTTGTAGATCTGACAAGGGAAGATTCTAAAAACATGCAAGCTTAATAGATGGTTGAAACTTTCAAAGCTTTGGTACCAGGTTAAGAATGGTAAAAACATTCCATGAAGCTAAGATCTAAAGAGTTAGCAACAAGAACATAAAAAATATAGCTGCAAATAAATGAAATGCAACACAAAGAAAATCAAATGATTATTCTGAATGCAACATAAAATAACCAAAATGTGTTACAAAACTTTTATTCTATGAAATGGATTCTTAGTTATGTAGCACAAAACTATCATTTCACAACAAGAATCTATCGTTATGTAGAAACATTATAGCAACTCATAAAAATCCAAAAACATCTCTTGAAATATCAAGATTAAACAACTATGCACCTTCAAAAAATCTATAAATTATTTAAAAATCTTAAGGAATGCAATTATGATGAATATTATTTGGGAATGGCCCCACCATGTGTGCCAGAAGGTGATAGCTAAAATTCTAGAATCTTATGAACTAAGAAATAAAATGAATACAAATTTCTATTCTAAATCTAAACTAAAATTTTAGATTGAGATATGTAAACAAAGTAAAACATAATTAAAACACCATCATGTAAATTAATTACATCACCCTCTCCATTGATTGAATTAGGTTTAATCTTTATTCTTGATATATGGGTGCTCAACTCAATTCTCCAAACAAGTGGAATTTTAGCAGCACACTGCCATATGAGCTTGATTTCATCAATGGATATATAGGATAATTTTAACAGAAATTCAATATCTTGAAGGTGGATATTGAAAATGGAGGATGACATTTCCATTTATAGGCATTCAAATGAGAATATGTATGGTTGGGATAAATATGGATTTATTAAATTATATTAATTTTGGAGCGTCGGATTTGAGTTCTCATCCATATGGAAGAATCCAATTCCTCATGTGTGTGAGAGAAAAGGGAAAAGTTATTTGATGGTTTAAAATATTTTATGAATGAGTCAAGGAAGTTAACTGACTTACCAAGATAGTTGAAATCTTCAATGATTCTCAACAACTATCTAAAGAAGTTAAGGAGTTGGTTGGGTGAATCAATACTTACTTGAGAGAAACATGGAATATGTTTGGTGATTTGAAAAATCTAGATTTTTAATTAGTTTTGTATAATATGTGTGCATGGTTAAATAATTATTTTTAAAAAATGGGGAAATGATATTAGGGGTGAAAATTAAATTTAGGGTGGTAGTTTAATTAGTGTGTCAATATTAAATAAAGCTAATCATGACACTAAATGTGGTAAAATTTAGGTGTCTACAGTTTAAATCACTTATGATTTATCACTTGTGACTTATGAGACTTTAGATCATGATTTTTCTATCCAACACTATCATAATAATCTATTATTGTATTAAGTATTATAGTGACTAATTTCTATATAAATGTTATATATACAAATTGATCATTATATTTTTGCAAGAATTTTGTTCAATATTTTTTATATTTCTCAATGATTGAAATGCAAGTGTTATCTCTAAATTAATTTAGACATAATCAAATATGACATTCAATTTTTTTCAAATAATTAATACAACAATAAATAGTTCAAATTAAGTTATCCCCTGCCATATATATTTCATATTTTTATATATCAACCGCAATATGATAGATTTAATAATATTCAAAAAAAAATCACTAGTGTACTAAAATTCATGATAACAAGTTAAATTTATAATTAAGAACCTTGATGACATTGGGATTGACCAAAAAATAACCCAAACTATCCAAGTCTACCAAATATGATAAATTAGGAATAAAACATTGAGAATAAGGGTCTTGTGCTAAATTTGGTGTCTACATAATTTCCCCACTTTGATGTGGGAATAATAATGTGATTGAATGCATGTGTACATCATATTATAATTGTAAATAAATTTTAAACATGCATATTCGCTTATCTAGGGAAGGATGAATAGTTTTTTTCATGTACACTCAAGATAAGTGTCCATACACAAATATTTTGATGCACCTCAAATAAGTGCCAATCACTATAAGTAGTTAATGATCAAGATAGATATTTGAAGTTTGAAGTTAAAATATTTGAAGATTTTAATATTTTAATTTTCAAAAAAAAACATGGGAATGAATACACCTAGTTGGTATTTTATCCAAGTGTCATAACAAAGCCACCTCTATAACTATGTTTTTAGTAGGTATTGAAACATATCCAACACTTTTCTTGAAGTTCCTAGTACCCAATCCATTTCTTGATTAAGGAATTAGATAAACTTATTCAAGTACATTTAGGTTTGTTAAAGTTTTCACTGATTTCAAAAATGTGTGTGTATGCATGTGTTCCTATATATATATTTCCCATTTTGAGTTGAGGTATGAAAACTCATGGTACAATCACTTATCCTAAAAGATAATGTTAAATACCCCATATATTAGGAAAATAATATATTTGAAGCATCAATATCCTAAACATATGCCACTAAAATTTGAATACAATCAATACCAACAAATTATTTTTGAATAAAGGTATAAGTGTGAATCTAAATTAAGAAAGATAGTACCATATTGTAGACATATAAATCTAGTCATAAGTACTTGATAGTTTTAATTCTTAGCACATTTTAAATGACAATAATTTTGCACGAATTACATGACTCTTTTTTTTCATTCCTATGGGCCATTTATTATATCTAAGGTTATCCCTTTGTTTTCCATCACTATTATAATTAACTTTCAATGTCAAATGCTCAAGCTATCTAAAATCAAGTTCAAGTTGTCTCCAACAAAGGATAGTTATCCTTGATCCTTTTCGACAAGTTTGCACTAGGTAGATAGGACTACTTTATGATATTTACCACTTGCAGTGGTCATGTCCCATGTCAAATAATTATTACTTTCATGTTTGGCATGGTCAAGTAAATGAAAATTTCAAAAGGTTTACCTATACATACACATCAAAGGTCATTCATTTTCACCATTATCTTTCACTTGGTTGATAACTTACACATTATTGAAAATTTTCCCTATTCTTTCCAAATTATGGATCACTCAAAAAGCGCAACCTCAAGTAAAGTCTATAACACCTAAAATTAAGTCAAAATGTATCATTATCAAGTATAAAAACCATATTGTTATTTGCATACTCATAGTTAAGGATCATAATTTCACTATCACTCTAGGTGGGAGAACTATGTGGGCTTGATTTCCCTCCTTATAGTATTAGATACATAGGTAATAATATTTAATCTTCAAAAGAGTAATTAAGTTCAGCTTAGCCTAATATAATCCTTTATTTTTATATATTTTAAAACTATCAAAGTGTTGTTTGGGTTTAGAATAAAAGAGAAGATAAATAAAAAACTATATGTAGCATAATCCAAATTCTGATGTCTTATATTACTTCATAGACACAAGTACATAAGGTGTCATGATTAGTTTTATATCACAGTCAATAAAGACAAGTTTGTAGTCAACAGACTTGAATGCATCATGTTGTCATCTAATTATAGGAGTCATTTCCAAGAATATTCCCTACTTCTACCTCTGATCTGTCATTTTCATAATATTTTTCTCTTTATATTTTCTTGAGAGTCATTAAACATAGTTAATTGGGACAAGTCAATGGTCAACAAACTCACACTTATTATGTTATCATCCACTTACAATCAACCTATCCAGAAAAAGTTTCTAATCCCATCCTTAATTTTGGGTATGCACAATCACCTCTCCTACTGATTTCCACTTTCAAACAATCATAAAAAGCAACATTAGTCTATATTCAAGTTAAGTGTATCTCTTTTAGTATTTTCCAAACTTGTAATTTTTCAAATTTAGCATTTGTCAAACTCATAATTATTAATTATTTTATATTTTTAACACGTGATATTCTTTAATTTTACACCTATATATAATCATAATAAACATTTATTTATTTTATCAAAATAGGGAAAAACATATTATTGACCCTGTATATTTATTTTTCAGACCTTGCTTTTCTATTTTTATTTTTTATTTTTTATTTTTTATTTTTTATTTTTTATTTTTTATTTTTTATTTTTTATTTTTTATTTTTTATTTTTTATTTTTTATTTTTTATTTTTTATTTTTTATTTTTATTTTTTAGTTTTATCATATTTTCTTAGAAACTATGTTTTGATAATTTTAAAACTCATAGGAGATATCATTTTATGAAGTCTCATTTTTATATGATCCATGGTGTAAGTTCTACTGATATAATACTCAATCCATTAGAAAACACTATTTATGTGTTTTAGTTTCCATGTACCCCATGATATATAAAAAATACCAATGATTTTATTTTCAAACATAGAAAGCCTTTAACTATTTGTTTTTTTAGTACACTGAGAAGCAATTAGCCTTGAGAAGTTACTCTAAGCATACATCAAAGATGAGATAGTTTGGATATTAGAATGGTATAATCCTTTGTAGTGTGTTCACTATTTATGACTTGGATTAGTTAATATGAAAGCTTACAAATCAAACACAGCTTTGACTAGTTACATCATTAATCTTTATTGTAAAGTTTCAAATCATGGTAATAATGAATATATCTTGTTCACATATTTTGAAGTTCAATATTACATGTTCTCTTAATTTCCATTTTATTATTAATTATATATTGGCATTAATAAAATCTTAATATCTTAAAAAAAATATGAAATTAATAAGGTACAATATAAAGCCTTCTTCAATCCATGTTATTGCAATGTCTAATTTGAGATATTATCTGTCACTACTAGATGCCAAAAGCCATGCATCACTCTTTTTTTCCTTTTACTCCTAGATTATGAGATTATCTTAACCATCATCTTGTTCCTATTAACTTCCCAAGGCTCATATAATACTTCAACATACCTCACTCACCCCACCAAAATGGTTAGAATGTTCCTCCACAACACCCACCACCTCCCATAAGGAAATAAAATCAATCTAAGGGTTATTATATCATTGATCAACTAAAGAATATCCATTTTAAAATTAATGTTTTAAAGTTATTTAAAATATTTATTTTTTTACAAAGATATCATGACAGAACAAGAAATATGATTACATACAAACATCACATCTAGATGTGAGATGAATAACAAAGACATTCAGCATGAAACACCAGATATACCATGGGAAAACCTAATGAAGAGGTAAAAAACCCACCAATATTATTCATATCATGAAAGATAAAATGTACCCAATACAAGATTTCTCTTCTCACTTTTTTTATTGCATCTTACAATATAAACTCCTTATTATATAGATAAGGTAATCTGACCATAATAATGTGACATTCTCCAACCATCACATTAATTGGTCCAACCTCTCCAAAGGTTATTTAATATATTTTATTATTTATTTACATGAGGATAAACTCATGATAAATAATAAAATATATTATTATTTAACCAATGTAATTTAATGTATTAAGGGTACATAAATAACACCACTTAACCATTATTTATTCTAATACTCTTCCTTAATCTTAAGTGGGGATGCATGTCATAATCAAATTTATAACAACAAATTTATACTTCATGAACTATCCATTTAATAATTTTTAGGATGTAATAACATAATGAATTTACACTCCATGAACCATCCACATGATGAGTTTTAGGAGGTAATAATTGAAGGAAACATCCTTCATCATGCCATAGTCACCTTTAAATTAATTATGCTATGTAAACATAGTCACCCAAAGGTATTACACTATTTATCTATAGATATCCAAAGGTATTAAACTATGTAACCACAATCACATTGTCACCTTTAAGGGAATTACGCTATATAACTATAGATATCCAAAGGTATTACACTATGTAACCATAGTCACATGATTAATCACCTTTAAATAAATTACACTATCCAACTATAGATACCCAAAGGTATTGCATTATGTCCCCATAGGCACCTTTAAAGGAATTACTCTATGTTACCCTGAACCACTTAGAATGAGTTTAGGCTGGCATGATCATGAGA